>MU719166.1:0-48618 GCA_026770625.1 Nicotiana glauca | reverse complement strand
CCTTGTGTGCAGATCCAGGGCAGTCTCAGGCTGAGTGATTCTAGTTGATCCAGAGTTCTTTCCGGGAGTATTTGCGGTAGCTGCACGGCGTTCGCAGCCGATGATTCTCCCCTCTATCATTATCCTTTACTTCCGCATTATCAGTGTTAGACAGACTTGTAGTAGGTTATTATTCGGTCATTAGAGGCTCATGGTCGGGACACCTGGTCCTAGTTGGGCTGTTTCGGTATTTTGCCAGATTTTCCGTATTTTTATCATTATTTCAGACTTTGACTTAAATAGCTTTATCTTTATTTGTTTAAATAATTGGGGTAATTATTATAAATGGTCGGGCTTGCCTAGTAGTATGCTGGGCGCCATCATGACCGGGTTTGGATCGTGACATTAATTTGAATTTTTATATTATAGTATTATATCTAAATAATTACAAACAACTCACAGCCTTAAAATCCTGAACCGTACCTTTGCGTCTCTAAACACTAACAAAAGATGTGCAGTTGAAGTGGAGTGTGTTGGCAACTCAAAATGGCAGAAAACGAAGGAGGAGGAGAAAGAGGGCTGAAGTTATTTAAAAAGTAAGTACAAGTTAAAAAAATTTTAAAAAATGGGTATAGGTTAAATGATGCGACCAAATAGGACGCCCCGTACAATTTTTATATTTTAAGTCATACATTATATAAAGCGCATATTCTAAATATATATTGCATAGTAATATATATTCCGTGTATCAAACTCAACATCTAAGGAGAAAATAATTCATATCAACTTCTGCATTACTAATTTTTGTACAAGTTGTATTTAAATCAAATGCTCCTCAAAGTCCAAAAGGTGATTACATGTAAGCATACCAATGAATGAGTAAATTACTAAGCAATGTAAGTAAATATCATTTGGATATTATTCTGTCTAGTTCTTTACCATTCAAATCCTAACTTAAATACTCGAATCTATTTTCTTTTTGGTCCGTTCCAAAAAGAATGAATCCTTTATAAATTTGGAAATAATTTAGCTTAAACTTACAATTCTATCCTTAATGAAAAGTTTTTATAACCACACAAATACTTGGGCCCCATTTGAATTTGTTTAGGACCACAAATTCCAAAAGTCTTCATTTTTTTCTTAAATTCCGTGCCCAATCAAATACGTTCACATAAATTGTAACAAAGGAGTACAAAAGTAGAAAGGACACGTATGACGCTGGCCTTGTATTTGCCGAAATATGCGCATAAGACATCGTTTGATAGCCGCCAAACCAACAAGATTTGGACAGGTTAAAAAACATTAAACTAAAACTAAAACTACCACCACCTATGACTATAGCCATACATTTCCCAACACGTCTCTTCACCTGTGACTTTTGTCACTCCTTCTTCCTAACCCCTTTCCACACGTCTCTCTTCCAAACGTTGAAAGGATAAGGGCCCCACTAGTTATGCCAAAATTATAATACAAAGATTATTTAAAAATTCATTATTTTGCGATTGTTAGTAGTATAAAGATTGTTAAGCAGAGCGTAATAATGATAGAAATGTTATGCAGGTAACACTTACTCTAATAATATTTTAAAGTACCTTTTTTTTTATATATATATAAAAAGAAGTACCTTACTCCCATATTGGTAATATATGTATTTTTATTTCACACTTTATTTAGCATAAAATAATACTATAAAATTTTCACATAACTTAATAAGTATATAAAAGCTGTACTCTATTAGTTATGTCTGAATTATTTTTTTCTAATCCGTGTAATCAAAGGTATGAAAGGAGCCTTAGAATATTGGTAAATTTATTTCCGCACGGGTTCAAGCCGTTGAAATTGTCACTAATATTTTTTAGATTAGGTTGTCTACAACACACCCCTTAGTGTGTGACTCTTTCGAAGACCCTGCGTGAACAAGAATGCTTTGTGCACCGAACTACCCTCTGCCTGTAATCAAAGGTATACTATATTTTAGAGTCAATTACTCAAATGGTCACTCAACTCTCCTAAATTATCTCCTAAAGTCACTTTTATTTCGTTTGTAACAACAAAGTCACTGAACTATGTCTATTGCACTCGGAAGGCCATTCAACTAGATTTTTCAAATTTTGGATTGCCAAATACCTATTTTACCCTCTAAATTATAAACGTTTATCTTCTTTTTATTTTTTTTAATTATTTTTAGTATTAACAGCAAAAATCAAAAATTTATTTACACAATTCAGAATGAAAGAAAATAAAAGTTGTAAAATATGTATTCCATACATGTAATATAAAAATAATTATTTAAATAAAGATATTTTTATAATATACATTATATATTCTTGAAAATTATGCTCAATTATGCTATAGGAAAGTTGGTGAAAACATAATAATATAATTGAGTATAATTTTCAAGAATATATAATGTATATTATAAAAATACCTTTATTTAAATAATTATTTTTATATTATATGCATGGAATATATATTTTACAACCTTTATTTTCTTTCATTCTGAATTGTGTAAATAAATTTTTGATTTTTTGCTGTTAATACTAAAAGAGAAATTAAAAAAATAAAAAGAATATAAATGTTTATAATTTAGAAAATAGGTATTTGACAATCTAAAATTCAAAAAATCTGGTTGAGTGATCTTCTGAGTGCAATACGCATAGTTGAGTGATTTTGTTGTTAAAAAAATGACTTTAGAAGATAATTTAAAATAATTGAGTGACCATTTTGTGTAATAAACTCTATATTTTATGCAAGATTTTATGGTAGAATTATCCTTACCAGCAGTTTCTCCTCCCAGCATTTAACAACAGGTGGGTTCTAGGGGGCCCCACTGCAAAGAATTTTGAGTTATTGAAAATACACCTACTGTATGGTGTGAATCACACCTATACATGTAATGTACAAAAAACCAACTACCTAACCAAAGCAAGCTGGATCATCAAACTGTTTAACAACACTTTGTAACTACTAGGAACAGAACAACTTTGTTTATAGTTTAGTTTTAAGCAAGTCTTAAGACTAAAGATCAATTTTTTTTTCTTGGTTTAGGTCTACCAACTGGTGGTTACCGATTCAGACCCTTAACCATCAAAAACCAAAATATTCTCCTCACCAAGATAAAAACAACCACCCCCACAAACCAATTTTCTGTTCTTAGTAGAAACCAACAAAAATTATTATTAAAGAAAATAGAAGCTTCTAGGGGAGTTTTTGAGCTGACCCCACTTAAGAAAGTTTGGTATTATTGAAAAGGAATATATTATTATTATTGTTTTGCTATTTGTTTTTCATGAAATTTCAGGAATGGAAGGTTGGAGTTGATTATTCTTTGCTTTTTCTTGTTTTTCATTATTTTTTGTTTGTTGAGTATATTTTTGGTTGGTGTCATTGTTCAATGATAAGGAGGGGTTGGTATGCTTAGGATCTTTAGGATCAGTTTTTGTCTCCATATTGGGAAGCTTTGGTTTTGAGCCAATTAGGAGTTGTGCTTTCAATCACTCTCTTTGCTCCTCTCTTTTTCTCTTCTGTGCAGTGTGCTCCCCTAGTTGAAAGCACAAAGACAAGTTCTTTTCTTTCCAGGTAAATTTAATTCTACTTTTATTTGCCCTATCCTTTTCATTTCTATATTTTATTACTTATTCAATTAAGTAAGTAAAATTTTCATTCATAAAGTTTTGTTCTTGGTTATGTTATGATGGATTCTGATGTTCTTAGTTTTTAATATGGTGGAATTCCTATATCTACTGTTGTTGTAGTGGTGTTTGGTCATTTCACTTTCTACTTCTTTATGAGAATTTGAAGGGGAGTCTTGGCGCAAACCGGTAAAGTTGCTGCAACCTGACTAGGAGGTTACGGCTTCGAGCCTTGGAAAACAGCCTCTTTCATAGATGTAGGGTAAGGTCGAGTACAATAGAACCTTGTGGTCTGGTCCTTCCCCGGACCCCTCGCATAGCGGGAGCTTAGTATATCAGATTTCTTTATGAGAATTTGATGGAAAGAAAAGTTTGATGTTGATTCTGATATCAACTAGTAGTTCAAAATGGTCGTTTGATGATATTGCTTCTTTAGATTTGGCTTTCTTTCTACGTGGAATGATGAATTCTGTTTTCTTCTTCATTGACAGCTCCCAAAAGAATTTCTTCCAACACTTTGCTAATGATTTGTAGTTGGATCGAGTCACTTGAGCAAAAGGTTGTGATTCTTGAGACATTATAGGATAGATATAATGTCTGCTTACTATTCAAATTTGTCCAATCAAAGAGAGGTTTTGCCAATGTCCTTTTTGCCAGACCAGAAATTTGATTCTTATCACTCAGCTGGTCTTTCTGATAGTTCGATTCATTTAAACCAGCATTCTTCTACGGTCTCATACTCGGAATTGCCTGCTCAGAACTATGGTGAAGTTCAAACAATAAGAGGCAAAGATGAGATGCTGTTCATTCCACCAACCAGTGAATCAGGAGGTATGCAACCAATTGGTAGGTCAGTGAATGCTTCACCCAACTTTTTGGAGAATTCAGTTATGATGGATCCTCGTTCGTTTCCAACGAAACAGTTTTTTTTGCCCAACGTTGAACAAAGCCTTCAAAATCAAGGACTATCTCTTAGTTTGGGTACGCAAGTTCCACCTTCGCTTCATGCGTATTCGTATCAAGATGACTATACGAATTCGAGTCTATCTTCTTTGGTGGGTACTCATGTTTTGCACTCAGAGCAGGGATCTGAAAACAAGGAATCTAAAGTTGCCGAGTACTTGTCATTTGACTTATCTAGAGGAACTAGAGCTGCAAATAATCCCCAAAACTCCATGAGCCTCAGAGATATGAATTCTGGTGCATGTTCCATTTACAACTCGAAATATCTAAAGGCTGCTCAAGATTTGCTTGATGAAGTAGTTACTGTTCAGGAAGCACTGAAAGAATCAGATAGACTACGTAACTTCAATTTGCTCGGGCAAGATCGTTCTGAAGAGGCTGATCTCAAATCTAGTTGTTCAGCTTCTGGTATATCTGGTGATCATAATAATTCAACTAAAGGTGAACTTTCACCTGCTGACCGACATGATCTCGAGAGCAAGATGACAAAACTCTTTTCCATGTTGGATGAGGTAAATCTGGACTTCTCCTGACTCATCTTGAGGGATAGTTTTTGCTAAGAGGGGATGCATTTGTTGCTTGTAATGTCTTTAGATATTGCTAAGACTTACTGTTTTCAGCATTGTTTTCCAACATGCTGACTCAGACTAGGCTGAAACTCTTTTCCTTATCTAGTAGGAGTAGTAAGTAATAACTCCAAGGGATCCATGTCCAAGGTGATTTCAGTTTGTATTTAGTTGTAACATGATCTGTGCAAATTACACTGCCTAGGGAAAGTGAACTAGGAATGTGCTTGCGCTCTAGGCCAGAACAAGTTATTAGATTTTCATTCTTAGTGACAACTGAGGTTCTACATTTTTTTCCTTTATATTCCTCACCTATAAAACTTTTAACATCCGATTGATTTCACAATTAGGATGTTCCTCTAATCTTCCTTTGGTCCTCCTAAATATTCACAAAGCGTTTGCATTCTATGAGACTTTGCAGAATGTTTTAGTTGGATCTTATGTTGCCAAGTACTTCGCTGAAAAATTGTTGTTCTTTGACAGATGTTGAACATAGATCACATCTAAAGTCATTGCTTTTGTGCTCTGCAAGTCCTTTTTTACTTGAAATAATTCTACTGGCATTAGTTTTTAGGAGAATTAAAACTCCGACTGATGGTTCTTTTGTTAAGAGGATTTGTTTTCTGTAATTTTACTTGAACCGGGAGAAGAAATTTTAAGAACTTGAATTTTTTCTATCCCATTCTTGAAATCATACACAGGTTTTGTTTTAAAGTCTCCATTTGTTGTGCTACTTTAATGCTTGTTATGCCAATTCTTAGCAGATTCTTGGACTAATTCAGTTTCAACTTGGCATCTATCTTTTATATGCTATTAACAGATTACACGTAAAAGTTATCTAAAAGCTTTCTTGTGAATTTCGATTTTATTTTTGTTGTAGGTGGATCGGAGATACAAAGAATATTACCAGCAGATGCAAGCAGTGGTATCTTCATTTGAGATGGTTGCTGGACTTGGTGCGGCTAAACCATACACATCACTTGCCCTTAAAACCATATCTCGCCAGTTTCGCTGCTTGAGGGATGCAATCAAGAAACAGATTCAAGTTACCCGTCGAAGCTTGGGAGAGCAAGGTGATAGTCAAGGGGAAAGATTATATCGTCTCCGTTACGTGGACCAGCAGCTGAGGCAGCAAAGGTCCCTTCAGCAATTTGGTATGATGCGCCAGCCTTGGAGGCCACAAAGGGGCTTGCCAGAGACTGCTGTTTCAGTCCTTCGTGCTTGGCTTTTTGAACATTTTCTCCATCCGTACGTCTCTCTCACTCTCTCCTCTGTACCACCTAGGACCAGTTAACATACATTCTGATTCATTTTAGTCATCATGTTTTTTCAGCTACCCGAAAGATTCTGAGAAAATCATGCTGGCGAGACAGACAGGTTTAACAAGAAGTCAGGTAATTTTAGCACTCCTTTTTGTATGGGACTAACAAATCTAGTAGAGATTTTGGAATCAGGTGAATGAACTTTTACTCTTTTTCAAGTACACACTATAGAGTCTTGCTCAGTTGGTAAAGCACATCCACCCACGACCGTTAGGTCCTTGGTTCGAGTCACGCTGGAGGGGAAGTGTGGAAACACTATAGATCCTCCTAAATTGGGAGGGATTTTTTAGAAAAAATAAATGTACACACTATAAAAGACCTGAGACAACCTTATCTCCATGTATCTGTATCTTTTATTAGTTAGTTCTGTGTTTAACTTAGCATTAGTGTCAGAAAACGTCATAGTGCTTAAGCCATAGCCAGCTATCTAACTAACAAAACTCGTGCTTGATTTAGGTGGCGAACTGGTTCATAAATGCTCGGGTGCGCCTCTGGAAGCCCATGATTGAAGATATGTACAAGGAGGAGTTTGGTGAGGCGGAAGCAGGATCTGGAGCTTCACCAGACCGTGCTCCAGAAGAGTCCAAGGAAAAGTCAATAGCTGAGAACACAGGAGAAGAGATTCCTGAAAGCTTTACTACACCAGCTGTTCATTGCAGTCATCTTGACCCCTCTGACGAGTCAAGTAATGTTGTTACCAATGTACAAAATAATTCATTCATAACCAAATTTAGTTTTCAGGACGGTGCTTATGAACATGAGAAGATTGATGCTGTCAATACATATCATGCCTCCGTGTTAGGTGATATAATGGGAAATCAAGTATCACTCGCTCTACGTCTACAAAACAGTCAAATTGATCAGCAGCCAATATCTGGTAGGACACAATTAGCAGAAGCTGACAAGACAGGATCGACTCTGGACATTAGCAAAGGAGAATATTATTACATCGACCCAGTAAACCAGCAAGAGAGGTTTTCAGGGCCTCATCTGCTATCCGATTTTGTAGCATAATGGTTTCTTGCATATATTGGTTATAAGACCTTTTTTGCCACTTATTGTATCATTGAGAATTTGGGTTACCAAATATGTGAATATACCAATGGATAATCCGTCTGTATAAAGGAGATTGTGAATAGTTTAGACTTAGAATCCTCAGGTGATATACATACATGTAATTTTGTGCTTGAATATGAGAATAAAGGTCGCATAGAATTTGAAATGGTAAGTCTCTCTTCCACCATTTTACAGCTAGTTTATGGAACCTTCATAATATTATAAGATACCAATGATTTTCCTTTAGGGTTGGTTGATGTCTTGCTCTGGGACATTGAAGATATTCCCGAATGATTCCTAAAGCTAACAGCAGATGAAAATATGGCAAAAGCACTAGACTTGGATGTGAACATAGTTTATGGCATTGGGCATTTTCTTCATCATTCTTTTGTTTAACTGTCTATGGTTATTGAAGGGGAACCTTGGAGCAACGGTAAAATTGTCTCTGTGTGACCTATAGGTCACGGGCTCGAAGCCGTGGAATCAGCCACTAATGCTTGCATCGGCTGGCTACATCACATTCCCTTGGGATGCGACCCTTTTCCCCGGACCCTGTGTGGATGCGGAATGGCAAAGCATCCCGGGCTGGCCTTTTTTTTTTTTAATGGTGTAGGGCAGCCCGGTGCACTAAGCTCCTTCTATATGCGTAAGGTTCGGGGAAGGGCCAAACCATAAGGGTATATTGTACGTAGCCTTACCCTACGCAATCTTACCCTGCATTTATGCAAGAGGCTGTTTCCACGGCTTGAACCCGTGACCTCCTAATAACATGGCAGCAACTTTACCAGTTACGCTAGGGCTCCCCTTCACAATGGTTATGGTGCATGACATAAAAAAGTAATCCAATATTCTCTGTATATAAATATATTATGGATGCATAATGCATTATGGATGTTAATTTGCAGCAGCTACTAAGCTAGTTGTACACTTCAATCTATCCACACCAAACATATGATTCACATATCTTTTTTCTTTTTCTTTTTCTTTTTCTTTTTCCTTTTCTTTTTTGGATGGGGTGAGGGTGGGGGAGGGAGAGGTTCGTGTCAAGACATGAACTATATCAGAGTTCTCTAGCAAGGGTGAAATGGACAAGAGAAAATCTTCCTCGTGATCAATTCAAAGTGCTTCTCGTAGATCAAATACAGATCATCCTTCGTTCAAGAAACACGTTGCTTCACCTCTCGAATCAAGTAGAGCAACTTAGGAGTTCGGACACAAGAGTTAAGAGATACTTGGAATTGCACTCGAGCATTCATCAACAAAATAATTTTTTCTCATATTTATTTATTATATTCAGACATTGTTAAAAGGGTGTGGTTGAACACTCAGTTTGTCTAGGTTTTGATGATTCATAAATGATAGAAGCATGAGCTCTGAGTTTAAGATTGACAATCTTTAATGCTCAGAATACTGTAACATTTGATTTCAATTCTGCACACTACTCTGTGTAGAGTGGGAAGGACAATGAAGCATTCATTTTGTGCTATAGAGTTTTGTGTCTCCTTTCTTTCTAGTGTAACTTGCAATTATGATTCAAAGGGGTAAAAAGTGAATTATCTTTTGATTGATGTTAAAAGCAGAACTTTCTCTGCTGATAAATTCATTCAGATATTCAGATTTGTGCAGGCACTTTAATGAGTGAGTGGGCCTTAGTTTGATTTTTGTAGTAACCAAACAGAAACTATGGAATGGGAAAGTGACAACTGTAAGGGGGCAAGAGAACAAAGATAGTAATCATTATACCAGCCATCACAACTAGCTAAACTTCTTCTTCACCCACAACTCTTCAATCACCCCAATTCTGCCCCTAACCATACGTTGAACACCAACCTTCTTTATTGCTATGTTGCTCGGATTCTGAATTTAGACGTTAATGGTACTAAGTTGAAATTGTTTTTAAGCCAAAGGTCTATCGTAAATAGTCTCTCTATCTTCATAAGATAGAAGTAAGGCCCTCCTTCACAGACCGCACTCGTGTGATTCCACTATGTTATTTTGTTTGTTTGTTGTTTAAATATTAAGTTGAAAAATAAAAGCTTAATTATTAGAACAATATTTGGTTGAAGTCGAAAAAATAAGTATTTGAAATTGGATTTTGAAACTAATTGAAGGTTCGAAGTTGTTTTTGGACATTAATGTATATCCAACTCTAATTTATATAAACGATTCCACCAAATGCAAAGGCATGTTACAAAAAGGGATTTTTATACAAATAGCTGGTTATATTCATTTTTTACTTTTTCTAATTATATACATAGTTTATACATAATTATATACATATAATACATAAATTATGCATATATCATATTTCCATGAGACTAATTTTTCCTTATCCCTCGTACCAAATGAGTCCTAAACTATACATAGAACCCCTTTGTCAAAAAAATATTTTCCAGTTGTTAAAAGTTTTTTTTTTTGGTTATGAGATTAAATAGTAAATATATGTATATTAAAAAATTTCACTTATATAGACAGTAATTTTTTGTTGAAAAGAACGGGATACAATTGAGTATTGACCACCTTTGAGCCTGTGTGGCTCCTCCCCTAATTCGCACTAAATTATGTTAAACTTGAAGTTGGATTTGGAGTTGCTATTCCCCCACCCCCCTTATGGAAAAAGAAGGAAAAAAAAAGAAAGAGAAAGTGAAAAAACACGCATTGGTTAAATAGACACACTTTACATTGGAAGGATTCTGCATGCAGTGTCCTTTCAACATCTCTAAGAAAACAACAGCAAACAGGAAAAAGAGGTTAGATATTCCAATATATATTTCACAGATTCACAAGCAGACAATCTTAAGACTGGGAGTGTGTAAAAGACAGCCTACTTTTTCCTCCTCTTTTTCTCAATATGACACAAATCTATTCAGCACAAAACTGCTATCATACATATATATTTACATTTGTTCCTTTCTAATCTACCCCTTACCCCTCTCTCTCTCTGTCACTGTGTGTGTACCAAAGAACAAAGAAAGAGAAGTCTGAAGTTGCTTTTTGAGTGTCCCAAAGAAATGCAACAGTATGCACCTAAGCTGAAGAGTTAAATACTTTTCCTTGTTTTTTAACTAGCCAAGGCAAAAAAGAAGAGGGGGACCATAAATTTCATGTCATTTTCAGCATTTTCTGTTTGGCTACTTATATATCTTGTTTTAAATGAAACTTGAAAGATGTCTATAATACTTTAGGTTCTATAGCTTTCAGCTGCTAGGTGTGTATAGGGTATGCTAAACTTCAGAAACTGAGAAAGAGAGTGCATGCAGAGGAATCTTTGCTTTCTTCATTCAATGTAGTTTTCCTAAATCCTAAGCATTTGCATGTTTTCATTCACAAAACTGATGTTTTTCTTTGTAGACCAATAACTTCCTTAGTTTATGTTTATTGCTGATAGTATCTCCATACAAATAAACTCTTATGGTTCGGTCTCCAAATACCGCGCATAGCAGGAACTTAGGGATCGTTTGGTATGATGCATTAGATAACTTAATGCATGCATTAACTTTGTGTATTAATAGTACATTATTTAGTAGACATCTTGAACTTATGCATTAGTTATGCAAGCATTAGTTATACATCCTATTTGGTATTATCCTATACATAACTAATACATAAAAAATAATGTTATTAGCAATGCAATGGGTTTTGATGCATGCATTAGCTTACTTAAAGACAAAATTGTCCTTCAAAATTTATGCTTGATTAAAATAAGTTAGTTAGTATATTAATGCAAGTTCAAAATAATCCAAATAGTGAGAAATAAAATTATATCCCTAGTAAATAAATAAATACTTAGCATTTTTTCTTTTTTATAAATAAATATTTAATTTTATTTTACAATATAGATAGACAAAAAATAATTTTTTAAAACTTTTTCGTATAAAAATATTTCTCAATATATGTTTCTTTAAAAAGTTAGAGTATGGACTAATTTTAATGGCGTTTTTGTAAACAAACAATTCTTTTAGAAATTGTGCAATGCTTTAATATATCAAACCAAACGATGGATAAGAAATATGTCAGCATAACTAATACCAGCATAACTAATGCAAACATAATTAATATCAGTATTACTAATACACCCTATTCAGCATTATTCTTATGCACCATACCAAGCGAGCACCAGGTTGTCATTTTTATTATCAGGGGCTGAAAAAAAGTTTTTTTCATTTTTAGCCCGCGTCAGAAACTATTTATATTTTATAGCTAAAAAAGTATATAAAATTTGAATAATTTTTGTATATAACATACATAATATACAAACAATATACAAGATGTATATATATTTTTTCGGCTATTATTTTAAGAACGGCTATACAGTTTCATTTTCCAAAAAAATATACAAAATTATTTAAATGACTTTGTCATACTATTAATTGTTCTCTCTCTCTTTGCCTCTCCTTTTCATATCATATATCCCGATTGGTTCTTTTTTATGTGTTGAGGATTTTAGTGATCGCATTTCATTAGTATTAAAAGAGTCATCTTTTCATGAAATCTTTGTGATCTTTTCTTCTTTCCAATGTTTAGGTTCCTAGTTTTCAACATTTCTTGATCAGTAATTTCTGAAGTCTATAGCACAAAATGGTTTCAACAGATTCACCCCCACCTACACACTCAAGCATCTTACACCAATTCATAAACTCAGACTCCATCACTAGTCAAATTGGAAGTCAACATTTTGACATTTATCAATCTGGTTTAAGTGCTAATACAACTACTTATCAGCCTCCTGGTGTATTATCTAGATCCATAGAATTTGTTAATCCTACTCATTTTACAACTGATTCTGATGTTAACAACAGTAGACATTTAATGGATCTACTCGGAGCTTCACATGATGCTAATCAACAAGCTCAAAGACTCTCACTTTCTTTAAGTTCTCATTCACTTGTTTCTTCATTGCACTGTAGAGAAAGAGCCTTAAGTTCAAGTTTTACTAATCCTAGTTATATAACCCAAGAAATTGATCAAAGGAACAATGAGTTTTCATTCTCTGCAGCTGCAATGAACCAATCCTTTTCCAATGTTTGTGGAACTGAATCTTTTGTTTCTGCCATTGGAAACTCTAAATATTTGAAACCAGCTCAATCCCTCTTGGAAGAATTGGTTTGTGCTGGTGGCAAGACTATTGACTTGAGTAATGAGAAATTTATCAGGAGATTATCGCGCAATAGCAAGAAAGGATCATTAAGCCTTCGCGCCATGCTGAAATCAGAGATTCCTAGCAATGAATTGTTCAATGAAAGGCATGAACTTTATGTTAAAATCATGAAGCTCATTACCTTGTTGGAGGAGGTAAGCAAAAATAATGTCTTCATTCTTGATTATTCCTAGCTGTTAAATTATGTAAACATTTCGTCTAAAATCTTAAAATGTTAGGGATGTCACAATTATATTTAGGTGAAAATTCTTCTTGATAATGGGTGACACGGGCGTAGCCACTTTTGCTAATTGACCGTTTATTACGAAAAATTACTCTGTGTATATAATAAGTAAAATATTGATTTTTGATGTATATAATATATATTGAACAACCTTTATCGGGTATTTTTTGCTCTTATATCATGTCAAATTGTGTGATCATTTCGTCTGAAATTTAAGTTACACTTTAATTTACATAAATTATATCTCGAACGCGGCTTCCATGTTTTGATTGAAATTCTTTGATTTATACGATTACTGATGGATATTCAGGTGGAAAGAAGATATGAGCAATACTATCAACATATGGAAGAGATTACTTCCACGTTTGAGGTAATAGCAGGATTTGGAGCAGGGAAACCTTACACAGCACTAGCACTTCAAGCCATGTCTAGACATTTTTCCTGTTTAAGAGATGCAATCATATCTCAAATTTATGTGATTAGACAAAAAATGCCACGAGATGTGCCAAAAATTAGCAGTGGCCTGTCACACTTGAGCCTATTTGAGAAAGAGACTCTTCAGAACAGAATGTCTCTTCAACAACTTGGAATTATCCAAAGTAATCGACAAGCTTGGAGACCAATTCGAGGATTGCCAGAGACATCGGTAGCAATTCTTCGTTCTTGGCTATTCGAACACTTCCTGCATCCGTACGTGCTCTTGGCTCACTAGAGCATACTTTTATTAAATGATTATTTGATTAAATGATTTCTGAAAGAGGTCTTTTCTTGCAGTTATCCAAATGATTCTGAAAAGCTGATGTTAGCATCTCAGACAGGCTTATCAAAAAATCAGGTAAATTTTCTCTTTGCCACTTTGTGAACATATATTTGAATTATTCTAAATTAATTAACTTGGTTTCTTGTGATGTGTTTTAAGGTTTCAAACTGGTTTATTAATGCTCGAGTTAGACTGTGGAAACCCATGATTGAGGAAATGTATAAGGAAGAATTTGCAGAATCTTCAGTGGATTCAGATCCATTTTTAAACAGAGAAGGTGTTACAGATTCAGCAGAGGAATGAAGTAAGATATTTTAGTTCAACTTTCTGCATACATCTCCTTAACTAATTGTAGTTTTTTTCTTGTAATCTTAGGGTTGAAGAGAATAAAATGAGGATTATATTTTATGTAATAATACTAGTTAGTATGTTTTTACAGTTGGAATTTGTTGAAGGATTTGACTGTGGAAAAAAGCTGAAGAAGTACAAGGTGGCAAGCAGAAACATATTAGAAAAGACAAAATCTAGCCTGAATAGGTGGCATTTCTTGTACCTAGTACTTGGTGTCACAAAATACTACAGTAGTATAATATAGAGTCTGAAAATTGTAATGCTTTTATGAAATGTCTGAAATTCTATGTTTAGCATAGCCTTTGGTTTGAGAATTGAGGGACTAGCCCTATTCCCACGTTAAAAGTTAAAAGCATTGCATGCATTGTTAACAAATTCGCGAACATTGGTAGGAAAAAAGGCTAGTTAAAAGCAGAGGCGGATCTAAGATTTCGATAATATGGGTGCACTGCTATAAAAAGAGGGAAACTAATTAAGTGTTGAACCAAGTGCATCATTCAATTTTTGTGGAGCATGGGTGCCAATACATAATACTGGACAAATTTTAGAAAATACGAACATAAAATATCTAATTTGACGGACGGACCATGGGTGTACGTGCCCCGTATTGCAGGCTATAGATACGCCCCTGGTTAAAAGAGAATATTTTAACAAAAATAATAGGATTATAAAAACGCTATAGCATGCTCTCATGGCGAGACATAAAACTATGTGATGTAAATTAGTCCCTCTTCAGTGTACAATTACGAAAGAATTTGCACATATGCATTACCTGATTTTTTTTCTTTCTTTTTTGCAAGTTGTGTAACATGCCATTATCTTTTGTTATTCTAATCAATAAAAAATTTATTGATTAAGGGTTAGATAAGAAAAAGAAATACTTCACGGATAAGAAAATACTTATTCCATCTAACAAGAAAGATAGAGGATAGAAAAAGGATTTTTTATACAAATAACTGGCCATTTTCACTGTTTATCAATATCTTATTAATAATTAATAACAATGTTTACCATCAAAATCGAACAACAATTGAATTTATAAGTAGTTTTAAGGATACGTACATTAATTTGACACAAAGCGATAAATTGAATTGTAAATAAGTGAACAATAATAAAGTAAATTCAAACCGTATGACTTGAACATTAAATGGTATCAGATATAGAAGAACAATAGCTTGCAATAAGAAAATTATACTATAATGCATTGGGATGCGTGTTACAATGTCTTTTATAAATAATAAGACCCACTTTATATAGTAGGAGGATCCTACTTTAGGTACAATTCTATAAAAGGTAAAAGATCTCATAATTTGCTAATTAATCGGTTTCTCATTGATACATGCCGAAATTCCCGCTGTGATATCCGACCGGTTAAGGATATCCTTTCGCTATCTGGTCCAATAATGCTTCCTCGAGCTCATTCGGAGTTGGGGCCGATTCCGGGGTCATGGACTCGATAATCTTGAAGACGGTTGTTCCAACCTCGTACCCTGGTTCGATGGAACCCATGGTCGACCTTCAATTCATTATGTTTTAAGCCCGATCTACTATGCAATAAATGAGCCTGATTATGACCGAATATAGATAGTCCTTCATTTTTCGGAGTGTAAATGATGAAAAATGATATGAGCGCCTGATACTCGTCTCGATACTTAGCGGCAAAAACAACAAAAATGGACGAACCGTGCCGACAGTCACGTCTTAATGGCATTAAATGTTCGTTAGTTGCTGGCCGTCCATTACAGGCTTTGAACCGTCATTTGAAAATTATAAATATCTCCTCCATCATTCATTCAAACTTTACATTCAATCTTTTCCTACTCTTGTTCTTAAAAAATCTTTGCATTTTCTAGTACTTGTATCCAGATTTCTTGAGAGGTTTGTAAGAATCCTCGCTTGTTTTCACTCTACATCGTCAAGTGTACTCTTTTCACTCTACATCGTCAAGTGTACTCTTTTCACTTCTTCTCCTTCATCTTTTACCTTTTATTTGAAAATAAAATGGCAAAGACTTCTAAATAGTTCCTCAAAAAGAAATTGCTTCTTCATCACGGCCGGCCAACGTGGAACCAACGACAGAACCTCCTCTTGAAGCGTTTATTCCTGGCGGGTGCTCGGTGATCGCCGACTTTAAAGTTGAAAAAACTTTACCCGTTCCGGTCCGGGGTAAAAAGTTATAGAGATATATTTGCTCGATCACCAAAAAGACCCTCCTTACAATCATAAAGGATTGCAACTAGGCCGAAAAAGACGTGGAGGCCCCCGGCCCCGAAGAAGATATGACTACCTACGTTAAAGGATACTTAAGTATTTACACTTATCCCTTTACGTTGGGTTCGTTGAACCCAGTGATCATCCAATTCTATAAAAGATACAAGGTATGCCTCGGTCAGATTCACCCCTCATTCTAGAAGATAGTCATTCTTCTCCGATTCTTTGTGAGCAAGATTAACGTATGCCCATTCATCGTTGACCATCTGATGTGCATGTATAGTCCCCGATTCTTCTGGGGGGAGGGGGAACTGATTAAAAACTTGCATACCGGGCCTTTAAAGCCCCGTTATCGGGCATCAACGAAGATCGAGACCGAGGTTTGCTAGGACTATTTGTCCAAGTGAGGACTTGATCCCGGCCAAGGACATGCCGTTCCCCGAGGAGTGGAACACAAAACCTAAGTAAAGTTCTATTTTTCCCAAAATTTTATTTTTACTCTCTTTTTCTGCTTTCTTATCGATGATCGATGTAGATGTATTTGTTGCTCGGGTTCCGGGTGCAATTCCTCGACTCAAGGAATAGGTTAAGGACATTGTCTCAAAGAAAACATATTCCGAGCGCGCATTGCGCGAACTATCCAAGGCCGGTGGGAGGACCGTTCTCATGGTGAGATTACTTTCTCGAGTGAGCAACACTTGGGTCCCCTTTGTGCTATTGAGTTTTTACTTATTTCTTTTTTCTTTGCACGTCTTCCAAAGGATGTCTCCATAAGGCCTCCATCTGGTGACGAGATAGCCCCATCGAGTCCCCTGCTCCGAGGCAAGAGAAGAATAAAGAAAGGCTTCGAGTTCGAAGAAAAAATTGAAAAGGATGCTGGTGCACAAATCCAAGGAAAGCCTCAATGCCCTAGAGCTCCCATCGGGCACAATCCACCGGCTGAGGGATTAGTCCGAAAAAAAAGAAGAAAATTCCAAACTGGTGGCCCGCGTGTGAGGCAACATCGTATTGCCTCAAATCAGGGGGGTTGTTGATGAGACAGTGGCCGAGGCCTCCTAACCAGGGAGGGGCAAAGCCGTTTTCCCCCAAGTTAGGGAGGTCGACACAGAGACCGTGGCTGGTGTTTCTCGGGCAGAAGATAATATCCCAAACGATGGACTTGGGGTGATAGACCTCTCCGAGTTGCCTTTGTTTACCGACTCCATGATCCACGATGCCCAAGTGCTAAAAGGACGCCCAAATGAGGGGTCCCAAGGGGTGGTACTCCTTCCAAAACTTCTTTTGGGCTTTAGACTCTACCTCTTCGAAAGAAGTCATCGGGTTGGGTGACTTACTGATACCAAAGAAGAGTTTGTCTTCGGGGTCCCGCAGGTCTTCTTCAACCCCGAAACTAGTAAACAAGTTCCCATCTCTGGCCTCCGAGTGTAAATCCTGACTGGAAGCGGTCGATTATTATGTTTATCCCGGAGGATGCCCGGGTCCTCTCTGACCCCGTGGGGGTTGCAAGTTATCTTTGGTGCCTGGTGATCGACAAGGATCAAACAAAGATGAACGAGGTGGATGCACCCTGCCTGTTCAACGAAGCCCAACAGGCGTTAAACCGGGTAACTTCGAATGCCTCTTGACGACTTTTATTATGTACTTAGATTAAGTCATAATTTTTTTAACTCTTTCCTTCGCATTTGTAGGTCTCGGTGCTCCATCACGAGACTTTTCTCCGATATCGAAAAGAGTTCACCCAACATGAGGCCTAGACCTGATGGCTCATTGAGAAGAGAGATGCTTACAAACTTCTCAGTGAGCAACATGAGGCGGAGGCCATGAAACTCCAAGCTGAGTTAGAGGCGGCTCTGAAGGAGCATGCCAACCTGGTCGAGTTGGTAAGGAGAGTATTTGAGGCTAGTGACGATGAGTCAGATACAGTGGCTAATGGTTCGAACCCGCAGGTCCAACAGAAGCTTGACCAAATCGGATAGCCACGGGTAGAGGTAGATGCAGTAATGGCCGAGGCCGAAGAATGGAAAAAGAACATGGATCGTTTGGCTTTAGAAAAGGGGACCGCTCGGGCCCAACTAGCTTCGGTTGAGGTCCAACTCTGAGGTATAAAGGAGAAGTTCTTGGTGCAGGCCAAGAAAATAGAAGAGCTCCAATCCTAGTTGAATTCGGCCGGCTCTGATCGAGAAAATCTGGCCAAGGATCTCGAAACGGTCAAGTTGGAGGCCAAGGTAATTAAAGCTGATGCCGAGGAGATGGTGGCCGTTTATAAGGATGATGCCGAGGCGGCTTAAATTTGGGCAAAGGACATCATTGAGCACGCTAAGTGGCAATATCGATGTGAGGCCCTTGAGGAAATTCATGCTTGATGTTTCGAGTTATCGACCGAGATTGAGAGTGCCAAAGAGCTCAAAATCGAGGCAAAAAAACTAGCCTATCCCAAAGACGACGAGGAGCCCGAAGGCTTGGGAGAGTCCGAGGATGGCAAAGATTCTGAGGGTGACGATGTTGGCCCCAACGAAAACTAGGCCACTTAGGCCTTTAGATGTT
This sequence comes from Nicotiana glauca, assembly GCA_026770625.1. Lineage (NCBI taxonomy): Eukaryota > Viridiplantae > Streptophyta > Magnoliopsida > Solanales > Solanaceae > Nicotiana > Nicotiana glauca. Next base: position 29,853 of record MU719166.1, on the reverse strand, counting down.
TTTATCTTTTGTATTTTTGTTGAGGCCGTTCGACCTTTATAAAAATTTTTATCGGGCTGTTTGTCCATTGTAAAAAGAATTTTTGATTATGAATATAAGGCTTTTTCCCTTCAACAACTTTCGATTTTTCACTTTGCCTTATGTACTATTATTTGTAAAGATCTAAATGCCTTAGCATGAATTAGTTAGGTTTTGTTCAGAAACTTAAAAAAACCTTGCCTTCAACTTTATTTCGTTTTAAGGCATCATGGGATTTCGGTGTGACCGAAAGTTTTCTTTCCCCCAAGTACTTTGATGATAGGCTATAATTTCATATTTTAGTCGCTTATTACACTCTAATTTACTACACTTTAATTGAGTTTGAGCTTTAATCGCTAGTGTCTTGCGCTAACTGTGTGTTTTATGCCTTGTAGGAGTGATTTCGAGCTATGTAGATGTTATGGAATGAATTCAAGTGATTTGGAGCTTTGAGGTATGAATAAAAGCTCAAGGAATTAAGCTGGGATTGTGCTTGGGGGTCAACGGATGAAAGTTAGAACGAACGAAGAATCGAATAGGCATATCACGCACTGTCTAGTAAAATGGATATAACTTTTTGCTCAGAACTCCATTTGGTCTCCAAAATATATGGTTGGAAATCTAACGCAAAGGGATACAACTTTCATGTTTTACATTTTTCCAAATTCTAAATGGAACAGGGTAAAAAGTGTGCGTCAATAGCGCGGCCGCGCTCAAGTCATGCTCGTGAGGCAAATTACTGGGCCTCTAGCGCAGCCGTGCTAGCCAAACCTGGGAAAAGTGTCATTTTTCACATTGGAGAAGGTATAATTATTTGTGCCCAACCCTACTTGGTATATATACATAGAAAACGGTATTTTGAGTTGTTGGACACACTTTTGACATAGTTTAGGCCTAAGGAGGCTAAGGAGACTGGGGATTCGACCTAAGGAGTCATGAACACACTGGGAGCAAGGCGGAGAATTCTTATTGGAGTCACTTCCTTCTTCCTATTTTCATTATTGGTTATTAATTCTAATATTGTATTTTTACATACTATTATGCATAGCTAATTTGTTATCTAGAATTTTGATGGAACCTTTTGTAGGATAAATTCTTGTTATGTTTTTATATAATTGAGCCATTGGATTTCTCTACTTGTTCAACTACATATATATTGTTGTTGATTGAATGGCCATCGATTGACTGTGCCTATTTATTATATGTTGCTTGAGAAAGAATATATATTTAGGTGGTTGTTAACAACCTCACTCCTAACGTATGTGAGAAATCAATACAGTGGGTTTTGAGGTAGGTTTAGAAATAACAAAGCCTTGACGTGGTCGTAATGAGCAGTTAGATAAAGCCAACTAGCGTAGTTCGAGAGAATATGTCTAGTAAATTGTTGTAGTTGCTCAAGAGAAAATTATGGCACTTAAAGTGCTCACGATCAATAGAGAATACATTGTCAAAATTGTAGGGAATGTAGTTAGAAGGATTCCAACAATTGGGAAAATCATTACTCTAGACCTCCTTAATTTAGTCTCCAACCCTTTGTCTCGTTAGTTGATAATTTTACCGCTTTGTAGTATTTGCTAGTTAATTAGTTAGAAATATAAATCTCAATCTTTATAATTTAGAAAATTGTTCAAACTTATCTTTTTAGTGATATTAAACAGATATAGCTAAGCCTTAGTTCTCTGTGAGATTCGATTCCAGACTTTTAGACCGGATTATATTTGCAGCGACCGTTTATCCTTTTTAGGACTAGAGTAGGGCGTGATCAAATTTTGGCGCCGTTGCCAGGGAACTAACGATGTAGTTGTAGCTGTATATATTGCTAGGTTTCGAGTTTGAACTTTTTTTTTGTTTTTTTTTTGTTTTTTATTTTTATTTTATTATAACTGATGATTTGAGAAACATGACATCTTAGAATTATGGAAATTTAGGTGTAGATAGTTCTACTATTGATCCTCATACATATTATGAAGGAAACCACCCGTGGCAAAATTTTTAAAATGTTCCTGAGAGCGAGTTGTGTACAACAACTCAATCTTATTTGTGGAATGTGTGTGATGTGTGTGGTGGTAAAAATGGTCACTTTAATGGTTGTGCTTATATTTCTTATATTTCCCCAACCCCTTTCTATGATGGTTCTACCTTTTCTTGTGAAGTTAATAGGAACAAAGAACCTAAGAATGCAGAATTGAAGGAGATCAAGGATATGCTAAAGTTCCTTCTGAAACAAAATAATGAAAAAAAATTGCAGATAGAAAGGCAAGATGCAACTATTCGCAAATTGGAGGCTCAATTGAATCAAGTGGTTGGAGCTTTTAATGCTCAACAAGCCAATATTGATGATAGTAGCCAAAAAGAGCATGATTTTGAGGTGTTAACTGGGGAGGTCAGAGTAGAACATCAACAACCTAGCCACCTACAATTTGAGGATGTCAATGTTGAAGAAGTGAGACTAGAGCCAACCAAGGACTTTGAGGATATAAATTATGTTGACCCTAGTATCATTGATATTGAGGATGTTGAAAATCCTGAAGTTCATGTGTTTGAGAGCATTGGTCCACACTCCAAGCATTTTTCCACATTATGTTTGGATGATGATATGGAAATAGAGTCATTTAAACCAATCGAAGAGTCAAGGAATGAGGAACAAGGTGCATATATTCTGAAATTCTTCTTGCCAGAAAGTTAGGATTACATACCTCATACAAAGGCCAAGGAGTGCAGAATACTACATTATTTCCTTGGGCCAATCACATTTATTCCCCCACCCCTGGAGCATAGCCGAAAACTTGATACCAAATTGAGGGTTCAATTCATAAGCTCGAGGTGGAGGCAAAAAGTGATTCGCGTCGTGCCGCGACGTTAAATCAAGCGCTTTTGGGAGGCAGCCCAGATTTATTGCTTTCTTTTATTTTTTTTATTATTTTTGTAGTGTTAATTTTTTATTTTCTAGGAGCATGGAAAGCAAAGGTATTGGAAGGATGCAACAGCAAACCAAATGGTTGGAACTAAGTGTGAGGTACCCGCACGAAGGACCAAACTTGGGAGAAGTCTGAGTACCCCATGAGTTGTTAGTGCTTCGGCCTTTGTCTTACTAGGGAGTCTCTTTTACCCTTTTATTTGTTATGGTGTGTGTTGGGGACAATGCACAATTGTAAGTATGGGGTGAGGAGACTATCTGGGTGACTTTCTATGCTGTTTTAGTTGTGTTAGTTTAATTGAATAATTTTTTTTTAAATAGAAAGGATTGGACTTTTCCCGACGATGGATCTATTAGATAATTTTCTTGAGGGATTTAAGTCTAAAGAAAAACAAAGATTTTCTTTTGTTAGGTAGTTTAGCAATTACCCCTTGGTTTTTCTTTAAACCACGGTTCTTTTCCAAGGTTTTATTTTAACCGGGTGTAGTTAGTTGTTTTTAGGATATGAGCCATTGTGTTGTGCTTTGAATTGAAGCAATATCTCTTGACTTGGTTATGCATTGAGAACAGTGAGTACTTTGGTTGTGACGCTTAGGCTCAGTTTTTTACTCTTGTAGAAGTACCTTAAATTGTATGATTTTAACTTTGCTTAACTGCTTTGACTAGAGTATCTTGATGAATCCAATCCTGAGTGAGTTATGTGCCATGTGTGTGTGAGGTTTAGGTGTTATTATGTGCGTTGCATTTGATGCCTAGAACTTGCCCCGTGTATTTGCAAAGCGAAATAGTAGTTTTATTCAGTCTAGGAAGTGATATAGGCATTTCTTTGTTGAGCCAGATATGTATATTTTACCTGCCTAATTATTATGTATTGTAGTTAACCTCTTTGAGCCTGTAATCTTGTTTCTTTGGCAACCACATTACAAGCCTTACCCATTTATTTGAAATAACCATCTATTTGAACCATTGTAACCTCTTATGAGCATTGAATTGTTTATGAACTTGTAAAGGTTAAAGTGTGGGGTGGTTGGTTTGGCCTTTGAGTGGAACTAATTAAATAAGGAGAAAGGTGCAATGTTTTGAAAAAGTAAGAGCCACTTGAATTGAAAAAAAAATAGTTGGATTGTTGTGAAAAAAATCCTTGATAAGTGGTGGCTCTTGATGTAAAGGTGCTTAAAGAAGAATGAGGTAATATACATTGATGTGAAGGTGGAGTTTGGTTTGACATAAGTATGTGGTTTGAATGTTAACGTATATGTATTAAAGTGCTTAGGGAGGTGTAGTCACTCTTATATCTAATGTATCCTACATGTCCCGTAGCCTACATTACAACCAAATAAGTCCTAATTGATCCTAGATTGAATGAGCTCGATTAGTGGAGTAGTACAATCTGGGAAAGCTTATGGTGCATCTTTTGTGGCATATGAATGTTATTTCTGAGAGTGAGCGAATTCTTTCTATATTGAGTTCCTAAGTGTTCTTAAATTTTATTGTGTGAAACTACTCTCTTTTGTTGTGTGAGGGCACTTGATTCATGAAGGAAAGGTAATATCAGTAACCTCTATGTTAGAGTAAGTGGGTGAATTGTGAATAACGTGTGGTACTTGTGAGTCAAATCTTGAGGTGAAGATGTTACACTTTTGTGCTTAGTCTATTTTAAATACTCTTGGTGTGATGAGTTAGGAGAATTGTTTTAAAAGGTCGTGTCTATAAAAAGTGTAGTTTGATTGCTCGTGGACGAGCAATGATTTAAATGTGTGGTGTTGTCACGACCCAATTCCCAAACCCGGTTGTGATGGTGCCTCTCGTGAAGACAAGGCAAGCCGGAGCAACGCAACACCTCTTTTAAAGCAATTAGTTAACATTAACAAGTCTAAAACATGCTTAATATAGCAAATAATGCAGAAATAGTGATAATAGCAAAGGATACCAACCCGATATAGCCCAAACCGGGGTGTCACAAGTCATGAGCTACTAAAAAGTTTGTAATGAGTCTACAAAATATAAGATCTAATACAAAAGTCTGAAGGAAACGCAAATGATATAAAAGTAGGGGAGACAAGGGCTGCGGACGTCGACAGCTACCTCGTCACTCCAACTCGTTGCCTGGTCTGGAAAGAATCAGTGCTCAGGTGCAGACTCTACTATTCTGCACATATGGTGCAGGGAGTAATGTGAGTACTCCGACCCAGTGAGTAATAATAATAAATAATAACCGAAGGCATGAAAATAAATAAATGCACAAGGCAACTATATATCAGGCAGTAAATCACTTAAACAGTAAAAACAGTAAAGAGTCAATGAAATCTCCTTTAAAAAAATAGGTAAATCAGGTGAAATGACAGTAAATAGTGAGTAGAAATCTGCTCCTCGGGCCCGGTATCAATCGTTCAGAACAGTATCAGCCCCTCGGGCTCAGTATCAGTCACTCAGCATAGTATCAACCCCTTGGGCTCACTCTCAGATCATATGGGTACCCGCGCTCACTGTGGGTGTGCAGACTCTGGAGGGGCCCCTTACGGCCCAAGTGCTATATCAACATAAGGCCTGAAAGCCTTCTCACATCGCTCATAAGGCCTGAAAGCCTCCTCACATCACTCACAAGGCCTGAAAGCCTCCTCACATCACTCGCAAGGACTGAAAGCCTCATCACATCACTCACAAGGCCTGGAAGCCTCACTCAGTCCAGAAAATATCATAAGCCCCTCGGGCATCAATAATTAGTTGTGCTCAGCCCATACAACAGTGGAAATATCATTTAAGTCTCAAAAATTTAATTAAAACGGCAGAGTTTGTAAAATAGTATAATCATTAGGATTGAGTTCAAGTAATGTATCAAAATAGTGAGGAACAGTGATAAAAGTCCACGGAGGATTCAAGTAGTCGGCATTAAGCCCAAAATATGGCAATAAGCCCAAATCATGATGGTAAAAACACATCTCAGTCAAATACACGATAAAATATCAAACGGTACGGACCAAGTCACAATCCCCAGTAGTAAACAACCCCGCGCTCGCCATTAAGCGCATGCTTCACCTCAACATAGCACTACGTTGTAAAAATTCGAGGTTTCAAACCCTCAGGATATCATTTATTATCATTACTCACCTCAAGCCGACCAAAATCCTAGCTCGCTATGCCTTTGCCTCTCAAATCGGCCTCCTCGCACGTCGAATCTGATCAAAACCACAACGAATACATCACAATAGGCTAAGGGAACATAACCCAATCGAAAAGAATCGAAAAATGTCGAAAATTACTAAATTTGCAAAACCCTAGCCCCGGGCCCACTTCTCGAATTCCAAAAAATTTTACATCAACAGATTCCTTATCTTGCCACAAGTCTATACATATCAAGAACTCCCAAATCCGAGCTCAAATGACCCATCAAAACCTAATTTGAAATATCAAAACTCAAGCCCTAGTTCTTCCCCTTTTTGATAAATTTTCATGAATTTCTAGGTTGATTCTACAATTAAATCATGTTTTTAGGTCATAGAACTCACCTCCAATAAATCCCAGTCGAATCCCTCTTCAATTCCCATCCAAAAGCTCTCAAGGATGTTCAAAAATGGTGGAAATTAACTTAGACTCGCGGAGGAAATGTTATTAAAACCATTCTGCCTAGGTGACCTTTTCCTCTCTGCGAACGCGAGGGCTATACGCGTTCACGATGCTCAAATTTTCATCTTCCCAAAAATGCCCTTCGCGAACGCGGTCCCCACCTTGTGAATGCGAAGCTTCCTCAAAGGCCAATACGCGAACACGATTGTACATATGCGAACGCGAAGACTAAAAATCCCCGAACCTCAAAACTTATACGCGTTCGCAGCTATTGCCACGCGAACGCGATGCACAATCAGCTAGCCCTACGCTAGCGCGGACCTACACATGCGAACGCGAAGAGAAATTCACCTGCTTCCCAAATTCCTTCTTCTCAAACGCATGACCCTTTACACGAACGCGAAGGGTAAATTCTCTGCAACAAATAGCTGGAAAAACCTGCAACTTTCAATGGCCGAAATTGGTCCGATTGACAATCCGAAATCACCCCGAGGCCCCCGGGACCTCAACCAAAAGTTCCAACCCATCCTAAAACATCATTCGAACTTGCTCCAATCATCAAAACACCACAAACAACACCAAAACCATCAAATTACATCGGATTCAAGCCTAAGTTCTTCTAAAACTTCCGAAATACGCATTTGATCAAAAACCTAACCAAAACACCTCCGAATGGCCTGAAATTTTGCACACACATCCCAATTCACCTAACGAAGCTACAACAACTCTCAAAATTCCATTTCCATCCTCGGATCAAAATCTCACCTACTAATCGGAATTCGCCAAAATATTAACTTCGCCAATTCAAGCCTAATTCTACACCGGACCTCCAAAATCACTTCCGATCACGCTCCTAAGTCAAAAATCATCCCCTGAAGCTAACTGAATCACCAGAAATCACATTCGAGCCCTCTAACTCATAAGTCAACATCCAGTTGACTTTCCCAAACCAAACCTTCTTTAGAGAGACTAAGTGTCTCATTTCCTATCAAAACCTGTTCGAACCAACTTGATCACATAAGATATGGATAATGAAGCATAAAGAAGCTGAAAATGAGTAAAACGAAGTGGTAACTCATGTGACGACGGGTCGGGTCGTCACATCCTCCCCAACTAAAATAAATGCTCGTCGTCGAGCGGGTCAAAAAACATACCTGAAGCCTCAAACAGGTGAGGATATTGGCTCTGCATCTCCCGCTCGATCTCCCAAGTAGCCTCCTCCACGGGCCGACCTCTCCACTGCACTTTCACCGAAGCCATATCCTTTGATCTCAACTTTCGAACCTGACGACCCAAAATAGCCACCGGCTCCATATCATAGGTCAAATCATCATCCAACTGAACCGTGCCGAAGTCCAATACACGGGACGGGTCCCCAACATACTTTTGGAGCATAGAAACATGAAATACCGGATGAATGCCTAACAGGCTGGGTGGCAAGGCAAGCTCATAAGCCACCTCCCCAATCCTCCTAAGCACCTCAAAAGGCCCAATAAACTGCGAACTCAACTTCCCTTTCTTTCCAAACTGCATAACACCCTTAATGGGCGAAACCTTCAGCAAGACCTTCTCACCAACCATATATGACACATCTCGAACCTTCCTGTCCGCATAAATCTTCTGACGTGACTGTGCTATACGAATCCTCTCCTAAATCAGCTTCACCTTCTCTAAGGCATCCTGAACCAACTCTGTCCCCAAAAGCCTAGCCTCGTCGGGCTCGAACCAACCAACTGGAGATCTACACCGCCTCCCATACAATGCCTCATACGGAGCCATCTGAATGCTCGACTGATAACTGTTGTTGTAGGCAAACTCTGCAAGCGGCAAAAACTCATCCCAAGAACCTCCAAAATCAATAACACATGCACGCAATATGTCCTATAATATATGAATAGTGCGCTCGGACTGCCTATCCGTATGAGGATGAAATGTTGTGCTCAACTCTAGCTGCGTACCCAACTCTCGCTGAACTGTCTTCCAGAACTAAGAAGTAAACTGAGTACCCCTATATGAGATAATAGACACTGGAACACCATGCAATCGAACAATTTGCCGAATAAAGATCACTCCCAGCTGCTCCGAAGAATAGGTAGTACATACCGGAATGAAGTGCGCGGACTTGGTCAGCCGATCCACAATCACCCAAATTGAATTGAACTTCTTCAAAGTCCGAGGAAGACCACTCACAAAATCCATAGTGACTCTTTCCCAATTCCACTCGAGAATAATTATCCGCTGAAGTACGCCACCCGGTCTCTGATGCTCATATTTCACCTGCTGACAGTTGAGACATCGAGCCACAAATCCTACAATGTCTTTCTTCATTCTTCTCCACCAAATGCTACCTTAAATCCTGATACATCTTCGCGGCACCCGGATGAATAGAATACCGCGAGCTATGGGCCTCATCCAATATCAACTCCCGAAGCCCATCCACACTGGGCACACAAATCCGGCCCTGCATCCTCAACACACCATCCTCACCAATGGTCACGTCCCTGGCATCATCATGCTGAACCTTGTCCTTAAGGACAAGCAAATGCAAATCATTATACTGGCACTCTCTGATGCGATCATATTAGGAAGATCGAGAAACCACACAAGCCAACACCCGACTGGGCTCCGAAATATCTAGTCTCACCAATCGATTGGCCAAGGCCTGAACATCAACTGCAAAGGGCCTCTCCCCATCTGGAATATACACGAAAATCCCCATACTAACTGCCTTTCGGCTCAAAGCATCGGTCACTACATTGGCCTTCCCCGGGTGATATAGAATGGTGATGTCTTAATCCTTAAGTAACTTTAGCCACTTCCACTGCCTCAAATTAAGATCCTTTTGCTTGAACAAATTCTGAAGACTGCGATGATCGGTAAATACCTCACAAGATACTCCATACAAGTAGTGCCTCCAAATTTTCAAAGTATGAACTATAGCAGCCAACTCCAAATCATGTACAGGGTAATTCTTCTCGTGGGGCTTCAACTGACGAGAAGCATAAGCAATAACTCTACCCTCCTGCATCAATACACAACCAATCCCAACTCTCGAAGCATCACAATATACAGTAAGAACCTGAAGCTGACGGTAAAACCAATACTGGATCTGTGGTCAAAGCTGTCTTGAGCTTCTGAAAGCTCTCCTCGCACTCATCTGACAATACAAATGGAGCATCCTTCTGAGTCAACTTGGTCAAGGGCGATGTAATAGAGGAAAATTCCTGAACAAACCGGCGATAATAACCTGCCAAACAAAGGAAACTACGAATCTTTGTGGCTGAGGTCGGTCTAGGCCAACTCTGAACCACCTCTATCTTCTTCGGGTCGACCTGAATACCCTCGCTGGACACTACATGCCCCAAGAAGGCCACTGAACTGAGCTACAACTCACACTTGGAGAACTTTGCATAAAGCTTCTCCTCCCTCAATCTCTGCAATACAACTCGCAAATGCTGCGCGTGCTCCTCCTGACTATGCGAGTACACCAAAATATCATCAATAAAAACAATAACGAACGAATCTAGATAAGGCCAAAATACAATGTTCATCAAATGCATGAATGCTGCTGGGGCATTGGTCAGCCCGAAAGACATGAAAAGAAACTTATAGTGCCCATATCTAGTCCTGAAAGCAGTCTTAATAATATCTGAATCCCTGATCTTCAACTGGTGATAGACCGAACGGAGATCAATCTTGGAGAACACCCTCGCTCCCTGAAGCTGGTCAAACAAATCATCAATGCGAGGCAGGAGATACTTGTTCTTCACTGTTACTTTGTTCAATTGCCTGTAGTCAATGCACATTATCATGGTGACATCCTTCTTCTTCACAAACAAAACCGGTGCACCCCACGGTGACACACTAGGCCGAATGAACCCCTTATCTAGGAGTTCTTAAAGCTGATCCTTCAATTCTTTCAACTCCGCTGGTGCCATACGATATGGCAGAATGGAAATGGGTTGGGTGACCAACACCAGGTCAATACCAAAATCAATATCCTTATCCGGTGGCATGCTCGACAGGTCTGCTGGAAATACATCGGGAAACTCCCTCACAACTGGGACAGATTTAATGCTAGGAGTCTCGGCTCCAACATCCCTCACAAATGCCAAATATGAAAGGCGACCCTTCCCAACCATACACCGGGCTTTTAAGAATGAAATCACCCTGCTAGGAACATAATCAGTCACACCATGCCACTCGATCCTCGGTACACCCGGTATAGCCAAAGTGACTGTCTTAGCATGACAGTCTAGAATAGCATGGCACGGATATAACCAGTCCATGCCCAAAATAACATCAAAATCCACCATGCTCAATAGCAATAGATCAACTCGGGTCTCCATACCCCCAATAGTCACCAAACATGACTGATACACATAGTCTACCACAATAGTATCGCCCACCGGGCTAGATACATGAACAGGTAAAGCAAGACACCCTCAGGACGTACCCAAATGATGAGAAAAATATGAGGACACATAAGAATAGGTGGAACCGGGATCAAATAAGATTGAGGCATCCCTGTGGCAGACTGAAATAATACCTGTAATGATAGAATTTGAAGCAATAACACCTGTCCTGCTCTGAAGAGCATAAAAATGAGCCTGACCACCGCCTTATCGACCTGCACCTCTGGGCGACCCCTGGCTGCCTGACCCTTACCCCTAGCTGGCGGGGTGGGTGCTAAAGAAACTGGACCAAAAGACGAGGGCTGACCCCTCTGCTGAGATGAGCTAGCAGCATGACGTGGACACTACCTCCACATATGCCCAAACTCTCCGCACTCATAACAACTCCCCGATGCTGGAGAATGGGACTGAAGGGAACCCCTTATGCCAGAGTGACTAGCTGATGCACTCGGCCTAGAAGAACCCTAAACAGACGGGGCTCGAGATGAACTCTGTGCTGGAAGAGCGCTGGGTGAAGGCTGACTCTACTGAGAACCATGATAACCACGACCTGAAGATGCCCCACGATACTCGGGATGGGTCGACTGAACGGGCCTAAAAGAATGACCTCTAGCCTGCTGGAATTGGCCCCTCGAAGGAGCACCACTGTAACTGCCAGAACCTTGAGGCCTCTTGGCCTCCCTCTCCTCTCGATCCTGGCAGCGAACCGCCTTAATCTCTCGAGCTATATTAACCACCTCCTCGAATGAAGCCCCCAATACTCTCTCTCTAGTTATAAGAACACGGAGATGGTAGTTAAGGCCATCAACAAATCTCCTAATACGCTCACAATCTGATGGAACCATCCAAATGGTATGACGAGCCAACTCTGAAAACCTCATCTCATACTGAGACACAGTCATATCCCCATATCGTAGCCACTCAAATTGCCTGCACAGCTCCTCTCTGCGGGACTACGGTACATACTTCTCCAAGAAGAGAGTGGAGAACTCCTACCAAGTCAAAGGTGCTGCACCAGCCGGCCTAGGCCTCTCATATGCCTCCCACCAAGTGAAGGCATCCCCAGTAAACTGAAAGGTGGTAAATGCCGCACTACTAGACTCCAGAATACCCGTTGTACGGAGCATATGCTGACATCTATCAATTAAACCCTGGGCATCCTCGCCCTCAGCACCACTGAATGTCGGAGACTGGAGTCTACCAAACCTCTCGAGGCGATGCTGCTTATCCTCAGGCATAGCTGGAACCCTGAATTTCTGCAATGGTGCAACCGGCTGAGTTGGAGGTGCCTCTAGAGTCTGTAATCCATGCACTACCTACTCGGGTGTGCGAGCAACGGGGGTCTGATTGCCTCCCCCAGCCTGCGAAGTAGCTGCTGCTGTGGTGGCCGAAACTGCCTGAGCCAGGCTGGTGCAAACTGTCAAAATCTGAGCCAAAGTCTCCTGAAGACACAGAATCACTATGGGCATAGCTGGTGCCTAAGCTGGTCCTGTTGGAACCTGGTCCTGAGCTGGGGCAACTGGAGGATCCACAGGTGCTTCCCCTGCTGCTCTGCCTCTGCCACAACCACGACCGTGTCCACGGCCTCTGGTGGCCTCAGTGGGTTGTACTCGTGGTCGTTCGTCATGTCCGGTAGCTTGTGTCCTCACCATCTGTGAGAGGATAGAATAAAGAGAAATTTAGTACTCGGATCAACAAGTTCGCACGATAAGAATTTCAAGAATGTGAAGTTTTCCTAAAGGTTATGCAGCCTACCGAGGATAAGTACATACGTCTACGTACCGATCCGCGAGACTCTACTAAACCAGCTCATGACTCGCGAGACCAAGTAACTTTGGCTCTGATACCAACTTGTCACAACCCAATTCCCAAACCCGATCGTGATGGCGCCTCTCGTGAAGACAAGGCCAGCCAGAGCAACGCAACACCTCTTTTAAAGCAATTAATTAACATTAACAAGTCTAACACATGCTTAATATAGAAAATAATACGAAAATAGCGATAATAGCAAAGGATACCAACCCGACACAGCCCAAACCGGGGTGTCACACGTCATGAGCTACTACAGAGTTTGTAATGAGTCTACGAAATATAAGATGTGATACAAAATTTTGAAGGAAACTCAGATGATATAAAAATAGGGGAGACAAGGGGCTACAGACATCAACAGCTACCTCGTCACTCCAACTCACTGTCTGGTCTGGAAAGAATCAGTGCTCAGGTGCAGACTCTGCTATGCCTGTATCTGCACACATGGTGCAGGGAGTAATGTGAGTACTCCGACCCAGTGAGTAATAATAATAAATAATAACCAAGGCATGAAAATACATAAATGCACAAGGAAAATTTATATCAGGCAGCAAATCACTTAAACAGTAAAAACAGTAAATAATCAATGAAATCTCCTTTAAAAAATAGGTAAATCAGGTAAAATGACAAGTGAATAGTGAGTAGAAATCTGCCCCTCGGGCCCAGTATCAATCGCTCAGAACAGTATCAGCCCCTCGGGCTTAGTATCAGTCACTCAGCATAGTATCAGCCCCTCGGGCTCAGTCTCAGATCATATGGGTACCCACGCTCACTGTGAGTGTGCAGACTCCGGAGGGGCCTCTTACGACCCAAGCGCGATATCAACATAAGGCTTTAAAGCCTTCTCACATCGCTCCCAAGGCCTGAAAGCCTCCTCACATCACTCACAAGGCCTAAAAGCCCCCTCACATCACTCACAAGGCCTGAAAGCCTCACTCAGTCCAGAAAACATCATAAGCCCTCGGGCATCAATAATTAGTAGTGCTCAGCCCAAACAACAGTGAAAATATCATTTAAGTCTCAAAAATTCAATTAAAGCGACTGAGTTTGTAAAACAGTATAATCATTAGGACTGAGTTTATGTAATGTATCAAAATAGTAGGGAAACAATGATAAAAGACGACGAAGGATTTAAGTAGTCGGCATTAAGCCCAATATATGGCAATAAGCCCAAATTATGATGGTAATAACACATCTCAGTCAAATACACAGTAAAATATCAAAAGGGACGGACCAAGTCACACCCAACAGTAAACAACCCCGCGCTCACCATTAAGCATGTGTTTCACCTCAACATAGCACTACGTTGTGCAAATTCGGGGTTTCAAACTCTCAGGATATCATTTACTATCATTACTCACCTCAAGCCAGCCAAACTCCTAGCTCACTATGCCCTTGCCTCTCAAATCGGCCTCCTCGTCTGATCAAAAGCACAACAAATACATCACAATCGGCTAAGGGAACATAACCCAATAGAAAAGAATCGAAAAATATCGAAAATCACGAAATTTGAAAAACCCAAGCCCACTCCTCAAATTCCAAAATTTTTTACATCCACGGATTCCTTATCTCGCCACGAGTCTATACATATCAAGAACTCCCAAATCCGAGCTCAGATGACCCATCAAACCCAATTTGAAATATCAAAACTCAAGCCCTAGTTCTTCCGTCTTTTTGATAAATTTTCATGAATTTCAAGGTTGATTCTACAATTAAATCATGTTTTTAGGTCATAGAACTCACCTCCAATCAATCCCAGTCGAATCCCTCTCCAATTCCCGTCCAAAAGCTCTCAAGGATGTTAAAAAATGGTGGAAATTAACTTAGACTCGCGGAGGAAATGTTATTAAAACCATTCTGCCCAGGTGACCTTTTCCTCTATGCGAACACGAGGGCTATCACACGTTCACGATGCTCAAATTTTCATCTGCCCAAAAATTCCCTTCGCGAACGCGGTCCCCACCTCGCGAACGCGAAGCTTCCTCACATGCCAATACGCGAACATGACTGTACATATGCGAATGCGAAGACTAAAAATCCCTGAACCTCAAAATTTATACACGTTCGCGGCTACTGCCACGCGAACGCGATGCACAATCAGCTAGCCCTCCGCGAACGCGGACCCATACACGCGAATGTAAAGGGTAATTCACCTTCTTCCCAAATTCCTTCTTTGCGAACGCGCGACCCTTTACGCTAACGCGAAGGGTAAATTCTCTGCAACAAATAGTTGGAAAAACCTGCAACTTTCAAAGGCCAAAATTGGGCCGATTAACCATCCGAAATCACCCCGAGGCCCCCAGGACCTCAACCAAAAGTTCTAACCCATCCTAAAGCATCATTTGAACTTGCTCCAAACATCAAAACACCACAAAAAACACCAAAACCACCAAATTACATCGGATTCAAGCCTAAGTTCTTCTAAAACTTTCGAAATACGCATTTGATAAAAAACCTAACCAAAACACCTCCGAATGACCTGAAATTTTGCACACACATCCCAATTCACCTAACGAAGATCCAAAAACTCTCAAAATTCCATTCCGACCCTTGGATCAAAATCTTACCTACCAACCAGAATTTGCCAAAATACAAACTTCGCCAATTCAAGCCTAATTCTACACCGGGCCTCCAAAATCACTTCCGGTCACGCTCCTAAGTCACAAATCATCCCCCGAAGCTAACTGAATCACCATAAATCACATTCAAGATTTATAACTCATAAGTCAATATCCAGTTGACTTTTCCAAACCAAACCTTCCTTAGAGAGACTAAGTGTCTTATTTCCTATCAAAACCTCTTCGAACCAACTCGATCACATAAGATACAAATAATGAAGCATAAAGAAGCTGAAAACGGGGAAAATTAAGCGGTAACTCACGTGATGACGGGTTGGGTTGTCACAAATGTTGATGATAGGCTATAATTATGTATTTTAGTGCTTATTACACTCTAATTTACTGCACTTTAATTGAGTTTGAGCTTAATCGCTAATGTCTTGCGCTAACTGTGTGTTTTATGCCTTGTAGGAGTGATTTCGAGCTATGTAGATGTTATGGAATAAATTAAAGTGATTTGGAGCTTTGAAGTCTGAGTAAAAGCTTAAGGAATTAAGCTGGAATCGTGTTTGGGGGTCAACGGATGATAGTTAGATCGAACGAAGAATCGAGTAGGCATATCGCGCACTGTCTAATAAAATGGATATAAAATTTTTCTTTGATCTCCATTTGGACTTCACAATATATGGTTGGAAATCTAATTCAAAGGGCTACAACTTTCATGTTTTACGTTTTTCCAAATTCCAAACGGAATAGGGTGAAAAATGCGCGTCAATATCGCGGCCGCGCTCAGGTCGCGCTCGTCAGGCAGAATACTGGGCCAGTAGCGTGGTCACGAGGGCGGCCGCGCTAGTCAAACCCGGTAAAAGTGTCCTTTTTCACATTGGAGAAGGTATAATTGTTTGGACCCAACCCTACTTGGTATATTGATGAATATAAAATATTCATATATTATATACTTAAAAATATACTATTTTAAATAAAGTATTTATATAATATTTTGATTCTCTATATTTTTTAACAATGTTTTGCAGGAAATAGGAATGCTATTAATTAAACAAGAAAATAAAAGAAACAAGAAAGTCGTAGCGTATTCGCTCCACAATGCAAGAAATCCACGACGCATCTTCTTAAAGACATATCTTCATCGAGATACATATCCCTAAGATGCATCTTCCTCAAGACGCATCTTCCTCAAGACATATTCTCCTCAAGATGCACCTTACTCACTTAAGAGCACAACACTTGAAGAAGAAATGTACTTCTATAAATAGAAGGCAAATCTCTATGTATGAAGCATCGAGGAAAAAGAACAAAATGAGCCACTTTATTTTCTAAAGCTTTGGTCACTTATTCTTTCTTCTTCTTCTTTCATTACTTATAATTTTTAGATTTTCTAGTAGTGTTGGCAATATAGGCCATATTATAGAAGTTCTTTCTTTTTCAAATACTCGATAATGGAGTAGTGTCTTTTTGTTGGGATATATGATGAAGCTTGATATATACTTTTATAATAGTTTTCTTAATTTTATTACATACTTGGCCTGGGGTTCTGTAGCTCCACTTTTATATTGTGCTAGAGTGTTAGATTTAATTAGCGACATCTATCTATTTATTTCTCAAGTTACTTGTATTGATTTTGTAATTCTCACGAAGCAAAATCGATACATACTGACTAGTGTGAATCAATAGATAGAGGGTAATTTAAAGCAATCTAGCATTCCAAATCTTGATTTTTGCTAACTTCAATTTTAATTATCACGGAGGAACTGTTATAAGCAATATCATTGATTTTGTAGTAAAAATATTCTCATGAAGTTTTTACTACCTCTTAGCACAATTCAGGCAAGACACATATTTCGGTCTTATCTTCACTAGTCGTAAGTCAGTTAATAATATAACCTCAAGGAGTATTATTAATTATTTACTTTATAGTGAGCAAAACATAATTGTATTAGCAATAAGAAATTATTCATTAGTGAAATATATGTAGAAATTTAGATTTTATTATAAAAATATCGTCAAGTGAATTCAATGATTCCCAACACTTTTTAAATATAAATTTTTTTACAAGTTGTTTTTGTTTAAGTAATTTACAAATTCAAAATCCTACTCTTTTCATCAATTTGGTTCTCTGAAATAGTAGGTAAAATGTTACAAGTTTGTAGCATAGATTTTTCAATCTCTGTGGGATGATATCTTAAACTATATTAGAATTTGACTAAGCACGAGCAGAAAAATCCTATACACATTGGCCTCGTCAAATTTTTGGCGCCGTTACCGGGGATTGGCATAAATCTACTTCAAATTAAATATTTTATTAATATTTTGAAAATTTATTATTACATGAATTGGTATCCTTATTTTTGTTAGTATTATCATCACCTACTAAATATTTCTATAACTATTACTACTATATCCATTCTAACGTTTTTTTTCCATAGTAATATAAAAGTTTTTCTTTTCTTTCGTTCTCATTATTGTAACTATTACCTACTGTTTTTATTATTAACATATATAGATATAATTAATGTGTATATCTATAACTCTTATGATATTGTCAGCAACTTCACGTCATAGTACTTCATCATAATATACTATTTGTACTAACTATCTTTTCCTTTAATATTGATAATTATTATCATTAAGTGTACTATTCACTACTACTCCTTTTCTTTTATTATTTTCTTTTAGTGATACTGTTATTGTAGGAATTAAGTTTAATTGTCTTTAAAAAAAACTTTAATTTTCTTTACTTCAAAAAAATAAAATAAAAAATCACTTAGTTTATGACCCGCTCTTCTACAAAAGAGTTGACACATTACAATCCTGAAATTGAAAGATCTCTTCGATTACGTAGGAACGAACAAACATCATCTTCTCAGAGTGTAGCTTGTGAAGGAATGGAAAACGAGGGAGTAGAAGATATCAATCCACCCAAAGTGCCACCACCAGTCCATTTAGAAGATCAATTTGATGAAGTGGTGCCAAGACCAGCAAACTGAATCCTAAGGGATCATGCTAGGCCTGACCGCTTCAATTGTAAATCTAGTGTCAGAAAACCCCCAGTAGCAGCCAACAACTTTGAAATTAGGACCGGCCTAATTCAAACAATTCAACAATCTTGTATCTTTACAGGAGATTCAAGTGAAGATCCACACAGTCATTTAATTGATTTTCTGGAACTTGTTGAAACTGCTAAGTATAATGGAGTTCCTCCTAAAATAATCAAGTTAAGGATATTTCCTTTTTCTTTAAAAGGAGATGCCAAGACGTGGTTGAGAAGTTTACATCAAGGGTCAATTATCATGTGGGACCAGATGACTCAGAAGTTTTTGAATAAATATTTTTCTCCTGCTAAAACAGCAAAGTTAAGGCAAGAAATATCTAATTTCTTACAGACTGATACTGACTCAGTTTATCAAGCTTGGGAAAGATTAAAAGCAATGTTAAGAAAATGCCTGCACCATGATATTCCTGAACACATGCAATTGTATATTTTTTATCACGAGTTAAAACCCTCTTCTAGAAATGTGATTGATGCAGCTATAGGAGGTTCTGTGATGGGAAAAACAACAGAAGGAGCATTGCAGTTATTGAATAAAATTTCTGAAAATGCTATTCAATGTCCATTTGAGCGTGTAATCATAAAAAAGCCGCTACGGTAAATCAAGTTGATGCTTTAAACACACTAACACAACAGATTGTTTCTTTGGCACAAAAATTTGAATCTTTTCAGGTGAATACAAAACAATCAAGCCAGTCTGAGGCTTGTGATATGTGTGGAGGAAACCATCTGAATCATGAATACCAAGCAATGAATCAAAATGATGAATAGGTCAATGCAATCGGTTACAAGCAGTACCCCTTTGAAAGTCCAATGGCACATAAACATCCAGCATTTTAATGGAGCAATCCAAATGGTGCCGAGAACTCTCAGAGCTTCCAGAAGCCACAGGTACACCATACAAGGTCCACCTGGTTACCAATATCAAAACCATGGGCAATCAAATTTCAGACCTTATCAGCAAGTAGCACCATATCAGCAAAGGCCTCAGCAAACACATCCAAGTCTTGATGACCTCTTGTACAAATACATTAAGGTCACTGATGAAAAAATGGAAAGCCAAAATTCAGCCCTTAAAATTTTAGAAATCCAGCTGAGCCAATTGGAAACTCTTGTATCAGAAAAAATTCAAGGCCCCTTACCAAGCAATACGGAGAAAAATCCAAAGGAACACCTTAAGGCCATCACCTTAAGATCAGGTAAGGAGCTTGATGAACCAAATAAAGTCAGACAAGAAGAGAACCAGTCAGAACAACAGGTAAACAAGGGTAAGAATGTTGAAACACCCTATGAACCATTAGAAGATAAAGATGTCAAGAAAAAAGAAGAGAAAAATATAGAAAAAATGATTCCTCTCCCCGTGACAATTCCTTTTCCACAAAAAATGAAAAGAGAAAAGCTTGATGGTGAGTTTGCAATATTTTTAGAAATCTTGAAACAAATTCATATTAATATTCCTTTCACTGATGCTTTGATGCAAATGCCTTCATATGCTAAATTTTTAAAAGAAATTTTGTCAAGTAAAAGGAAATTGGAAGAAGTTTCTGTGTTAATGCTTACTGAAAAATGTAGTGCTATACTTCAAAATAAGCTAACACAAAAACTTGGTGATCCTAGCAGTTTTACCATTCCATGCACTATGGGAGGAGTATATTTTGAAAAAGCACTTTGTGATTCTGGAGCTTCAATAAATTTGATGCCATTTTCTATCTTTAAAAAATTGGATCTTGGTGAAATGAAAGACATAGGTGTTTCTCTTCAGTTTGCAGATCAAAGTACTAAAAAATCCTGAGGGAATAGTTGAAAATGTGCTTGTAAGAGTAGATAAGTTTGTTTTCCCTGTAGATTTTATAGTACTTAAAATGAAAGAATGTCCTGATGAATCGATAATTTTGGTGTGACGACCCAAAGGGTTATCACCTATTTTCTTATTTATTTTGTGCTTCTGAGGCCTTGAAAACCTCATTTAAGGTTGCCTCAATTTGCGTGCGTAGTCCGAACGCGTAGCCAGAAAGCTTAAATATGAATTCTGTGTGAAAAACGATAAATTTTGATATTAATATGAATATATGAGACTTCGGTCAACATTTTTGGAAAACAGACCTGGACCCATAATTTGACGATCCCGGAGGGTCCGTAGGAAAATATGGGACTTGGGCATATGCCCGGAGTCGAATTTCGAGGTCTAGAGTCCGAGAAATAAATTTTTGTGTGAAATTGTTTTTCCGAAATTACTAAGGAAATTAGAAATAAAATTTAATTAAAAGACTGTGGTATCGGGCTCGTATTTTGGTTTTGACACCCGGTACAAGTCTTATATATGGTTTAAGTGCTTTCTGTAAAATTTGGTTGAAAACGGATTTCATTTGATGTGTTTCGAGCTTAAAATGGAAATTTGAGGTTTTTATGAGAACTTGGAAGAAATTATGAATTTTGAGGTTTAATTCGTTGTATATGATGCTATTTTGGCGGTTTGATCGCACGGATAAGTCTGTAGGATGTTTTTGAGGTTGTGTGCATAATTGGTTTGGAGCCCCGAGGACTCGGGTGAGTTTTGGATAGGTGTCAGATTGTATTTCTCATTCTTGGAAAATCTGGTACTTTTGCTTCTGTGATCTTCACATTTGCGAAGATGGGCCTCGCAATTGCGAGCTCGTGAATGCGAGCTTTGAGTCGCAAAAGCGAAGTCTGGGGTCTGGGCATAGGGTCGCAAATGCAAAATGGGACTGATCGCAAATGCGATCTTTTGATTTGCAAATGCGAAAACTAGCAGTCTAGTAAGGGTTCGCAAATGCGAACCCAGCTTCGCATTTCTCACATTTGGTCGGGGTTCACAATTTCGCAATTGCGACATCAGAGGCTCAGCAATTTCATATTTAGTCGAATTTTAAGTTATTTTTCGATCCACTTTCAAAATACAACTCCTTGCGCGATTTTTCAAGAACAAGTTTCACTCCAAATCAATTGTAAGTCGATTTTTACTCAATTCTTTTAATCTTTAACATCATTTAACATGTTTACCACTTAAAATCAATGATTTTCATGGGTGAAATTGGGGGTTTTGGGTAGAACCTAGGTTTTCTAAAAATTGGGGATTTGGACCTCAATTTGAGGCCCGATTTCAAAACAAATTGTATATTTGAGTTCGTGGGGGAATGGGTAACCAGGTTTTGGTCCGAACCTTGAGTTTTGAACATGTGGGCCCGGAGGCAATTTTGGAATTTTTGGGAAAAACTTGAAAAATTCATTTTTATGCATTCAAATTGATTCCTTTAGTGTTTATTAAAGTAATTAAGCAATTTGTAACTAGATTCGGGCGGATTGAAGGTGGAATCGCGGGGTAAAGCGATAGTTAAGGATTGAGTGGAATTCGAGGCTTTGAGGTAAGTGTTTGGTTTAACCCTAGCTTGAGGGAATAGGAGTTGAGTCTTGTTTGCTACTTGCTAGTTGATCGAGTACGATGTATATGCATGGTGACAAGTATCTATACGTCGGCGTCGAGCATGACCGTGAGTCTTAAAGTGCTAAGTCGTTGTATTCTTAAATGAGGCTTATGAAGTCTTGGTTGAAGATCTTTAAAACCGAGCAAGTAATTGTTATAACTGAGCATTGTTATTAATTGTGTTAAGTAGAAATTGAATAAATTTGGTTATAGATGGATCTCCCTTGCCGGGAAACTTATTATATTGTCTTGATCCCTTGCCGGGAAGTTTATTATATTACCTTACTTTCTTGTCGGTATTTCTCTATGGTATTGTGTTGTAATAAAATGGGAGCGGGTGGTACACCTACCACAAGTTATGAAATAAGATGGGATCGAGTGGTAACGCCTACCACACATGATATATTGAAATGGGAGCGAGTGGTACGCCTACCACACATAATAATAAAATGGGACCGAGTGGTATGCCTACCATGAGTGATATTGAAATGGGAACGGGTGGTATGCCTACCACGAGATATTGAGAAATTGGATCGGGTTGCACGCCTGCAACGAGATAAGTTGAATATGAAAGTTGACTTGTCTATTCATTATTGTTAGAATTTTAAACTGTAGATGTACTTGCCATCATTCCTAATATTTATTTCTAACTATTATCCCTGAAGCATGCTCCCCTCCCTAGTTAAATTGTTATGTTCTTGCTATTTTTTATTGTATTCGTATGTATGTATGTATGTGTGTGTATGTGTGTATATATATATATATATCTATATCTGCACAGGTTTATGTAATATCCAGTCTAGCCTCGTCACTACTTCGTCGGGGTTAGGCTAGGCACTTACCAGCACATGGGGTCGGTTGTGTTGATGCTACACTTCTGTGCTCTTTTGCACAGATCACGGTGTTGGAGCAGCTTTTGGACAGCAGCAGTAGATTGGGAGTAGACCTTCAGTCCAGAGACACCGAGGTAGCCTTGCTGACGTCCGTGGACCCGGAGTCTCCTCTATCTTTATATCAGTTTGCTATCCTTGTACCGAAACAAACAGATTATGATTTCTTTTAGTCTATTGTATTTAGTAAATCTTAGAAGTTCGTGAGTGTTGCGAAACCAATCTTGGGTAGAGTTTGTATTGGAACTTTCACATTTCTTTCAGTTATTTATTTTTGAGACTTTCGCTTATATTATTACATGTTTCGTTTTATACAATTGTTGATGTTTGCTAAAAGAGGTAATAAATAATTGGCTTGCCTAGCTCCTAATAGTAGGCACCATCACGACTCCCGAAGGTGGGAAATCCGGGTCGTGACATTTGGGTAGACCATTTCTTGATACAGGAAGAGCGATCATAGATGTTCGTCAAAGGCAACTAATCTTGAGAGTTGATGAAGAAAGTGTCATTTTTATATGCAAAAGATAATAAGATTTTCAGGAGATGAGACATCATCTTCATGCTTTTCTATTGACATGGTTAGTGATCTTGCATATGAATTCAAAGATGATCAATTAATTTCAGACTCAATGGAAAGATGTTTGACCAAATCAGGCACCACACAAGATGATGATCCCACAATTACGAGAGAAGCTGAAATACTGGAAAAAGATTCTGAGGATAAGGAGATGCAATCAGAAAAAGTTCAACCAAAAATTGAACTCAAAGTTCTTCCTTCTCATTTAAAATATGTTTATCTTGAGAAAGAATTATTTTTAGTAATTATTTCATCTTCCTTGACTGCAGAACAAGAAGAAAGACTAATTCAAGTCTTAAAAGCACACAAAGGAGCTTTAGGGTGGACTGTAGAGGATATCAAAGGGATTAGTCCAGCAATTTTTACGCATAAAATCCTCATGGAAGATAGCAACAAGCCAATAATCCAACCCCAAAGGAGATTGAATCATGCAATGCAGGAAGTGGTGAAAAAGGATATTGTCAAGCTTCTAGCGGCAGGTATTATTTACCCGATTTCAAATAGCCCTTTGGTAAGTCCAGTTCAGGAGGTATGACAGTTATAAAGAACGAAAATAATGAACTCATACCTACGAGAATTGTTACAGGATGGAGAGTCTGTATTGATTATAGACGTCTCAATGATGCTACTAGAAAAGATCATTTTCCTTTACCATTTATTGATCAAATGTTAGAAAGAATTGCATGATATGGTTTTTACTGTTTTCTTGATGGCTATTCAGGGTATAACCAAATATCAATTGCACCCGAAGATCAGGATAAGACAACTTTCACATGTCCTCGTGGAACATATGCTTATAGGAGAATACCATTTGGTCTGTTCAACGCCCCTGCTATATTTCAGCGTTGCATGTCAGCAATTTTTTCTGACATGACTGAGAAATTTCTTGAAATTTTTATGGATGATTTTACACTCTTTAGAAAAATATTTGAGGATTGTCTTTGTCACTTGACTTTAGTTCTTAAGAGATATGAAGAGACAAACTTGATTCTTAATTGGAAAAAATGTCATTTTATGGTTATTGAGGAAAGTGTTTTAGGACATAAAATCACTGCTAATGGGATAGAAGTTGATAAGGCTAAAATTAATCTTATAGCAGGATTACCCCCTCCCACAACTGTTAAAGGCATCAGAAGCTTTCTAGTTCATGCAGGTTTTTACTGACATTTCATAAAGGATTTTTCAAAGATTTTAAAAGCTCTGACTAACCTCTTGATAATAGATGTTAAGTTTGATTTTTTAGATGATTGTATGATAGCTTTTGACACCCTTAAGGAGAAATTATCAACTGCCCCTATAGTTGTGTCCCCTGATTGGAGTCAACCTTTTGAGGTTATGTGTAATGCTAGTGATACAGCAGTTGGAGCAGTTTTAGGCCAGAGAAAGGATAAGATTTTTTGTCCCATTTACTATGCCAGTAGAATACTGAATGAGGCTAAACTAAATTATGACACAACAGAAAAAGAGTTACTGGCAGTAGTATATGCATTTGATAAATTTTGTTCTTATTTGATAGGAGGTCACTGTTTTTACTGACCATGCAACTTTAAAATACCTCTTAGCCAAAAAAGATGCTCGACCAAGATTGTTAAGATGAATTTTACTTCCGCAATAATTTGACCTTGTGATAAAAGACAAAAAAGGAACAGAGAGTCAGGTAGCTGACCATTTGTCTAGACTAGAAGACCCTCCCCTTGAGTTCAGCGAGATAAAAGAAGAATTTCCTGATGAACACATTTTTTCAGTTGACTCTGTTGTGACTCAACCACCCTGGTTCGCAGATATTGCTAACTACTTGGTTGGAAGATGGACACCCCAAGATATCTCTTACCAGCAGAGAAAAACGCTTATTTCTGATGCTAAGTATTATTTGTGGAATGAACCTTACTTGTTCAAAATTTGTGCAGATAATATGATCAGGAGGTGTGTACCTGAAGAAGAGATGACTAAAATTTTGTATCACTACCATGATGGAGCAATTGGAGTTCATTATGCTGCAAACCGTACGACATTTAAAGCATTGGAGGCCAGATTTTTCTGGCCAACACTCTTCAAAGATGCCCGAGCATATGTCGCATAATGTGACAGGTGTCAGAAAATAGGTAATATTACTAAGAGAGATGAGATTCCATTACAATCAATACAGGTATGTGAAATATTTGATGTTTGGGGAATAGATTTTATGGGTCCTTTTCCTTCTTCTCATTCATTTGACTATATCCTTGTGGCTGTGGATTACGTATCAAGATGGGTTGAAGCCATCCCTACAAGGAAGAATGATGCTCATACAGTGTGTAATTTTCTAAGAAAAAATATTTTTACTAGATTTGGCACACCTCGAGTCATCGTTAGTGATTAAGGAACTCATTTCATGAATAGGCAATTTTCTGCTTTGCTATCAAAATATGGTGTGACTCACAAAACTAGAACACCATATCATGCTCAAACACAGGGGCAAGTTGAAGTTTCCAACCGTGAGTTAAAAAGAAATCTTGAAAAGATAGTTGGAATTTCAAGAAAAGACTGGTCTTTAAAATTAGATGATGCATTATGGGCATACTGAACAGAGTTCAAAACGCCAATTGGAATCCCCATATAAATTAGCCTTTGGAAAGGCTTGCCATTTGCCAGTTGAATTAGAACACAAAGCTTTTTGGGCACTGAAAGCATTAAACTTTGAATTAACCTCTACTGGTATGGTTAATGAGTTGGAAGAACTGAGGTTGGAAGCTTATGAAAACGCCAGAATATTGAAAGAAAAAACAAAAATATGGCATGACAATTTGATCCGACAAAAAAATTTCAAGATTGGAGATCAAGTACTTCTTTATAATAGCAGGCTGAGGCTATTTCCAGGGAAATTAAAATCTAGGTGGACAGGTCCTTATAATGTTATAGATATTACTCCATATGGGGCAATTGAAATTCAATAGATCAATGGAGGAGATAAATTTAAGGTAAACGGTCACAGGTTAAAGTTGTATTTTGGAGGCCATTTTGAGAAACAACCATCAGTAACCTTGATAGCCTAATACATTCCACTGTTAATAAATCGAGCTGACGACGTTAAACTCAGAACTACAATTTCCTTACCCGTAGCCATTGAGGGTAAAGCAATGGAGCCTCATAAGTCCAACATAGATTTGAGTAATTAAATGCTTAACTAATTTAGCTGGTTAATATCCAGATTATTTAAAAATGGAAACATCTCATGAAGGCCTTTACAAAAATAGAGTAACCTAAACACGAGCAACTCCATAGTGATCGATATGCCTAAGTGACCGATTAGTTAACTATAACGACCCGATCGGTCGTTTTGAGCCCTAGCACGTCTTTCAGTGGTCTGAGGCCATGAGCAGCTTCATTTTAGGTATTTTTGACTTGTTCGCATGTTCGGAATTTAAATTCAGGAAGATCGGAGTTAAATTTAGATGGAAATTCTCATTTGAGAAGTTTAAAGTTGAAAGAATGGACTAGGATCGGATTTTTGAGTAAACGACCTCATAATCACGATCTGAAGGTTCCAGCAGGTTCGTATGATGAAATTGGACTTGGGCGTATGCCCAGATCAAGTTTTGGATGACCCGGGAGCATTTTGGCGCCTATTGTGGAAGTTAGCATTTTAGAAGAAATTTCTTAAGTTTGGCTTGGAGTGCATTTCAGCATTATCGATATCCGTTTGGGATTTCGAGACTGGGAGTAGCTCCGTATGGTGATTCTGGAGTTGGGAGCATGATCGGAAGCGAATTCGGAGGTCCGTAGTTCCTTTTGGAGCAATTTGGCTAAAGTTAGAATTTGAAGGTTTTTGAGAAGTTTGACCGGAGGTTGACTTTTTGATATCGGGGTCGGAATCCGATTCCGAAAGTTGGAATAGGTCCGTAATGTCGAATATGACTTGTGTACAAAATTTGAGATCAATCGGATATAATTTGATGGGTTTAAACACCGAAAGTAGAAGTTGGAAAGTTCAAAGTTCATAAAGCATGGATTGGAGGTTGATTGATGATTTTAGCGTTGTTTGATGTGATTTGAGGCCTCGAGCAAGTCCATAATGTGTTTTGGGATTAGTTGGTAGGTTTGGATGAGGTCCCGGGGGCCTCGGGTGGATTTCGGGTGGTTAACAGATCGAAATTGGAATTTGGAAGAGAGCTGAAGGCATCTGGTTGCTGGTATTTTTGCTTCTGCAGTTGGTTGACCGCGGAAGCGGCACCGCAGAAGCGAACCGGGAGCCGCAGAAGCAGTTTTTGGCCCAAATCTTGAGGACCGCAGATGTGGTCAAGATTCTGTAGTAGCGGAACCGCATTTGTGGAAGGGGCATCGCAAAAGCGGGAAAGGGCGGCATGGGAAGGAGCCACAGAAGCGGCCTTTGGACCGCATAAGCGGAACCGCTGATGTGGCATGGCTTATGCAGAAGCAGAATGACTGGAAGCAGAACCTTGTTTTAAATCGTGGGATTGAGTTCATTTCTCCCATTTCTTCATGGTTTGGGCGATTTTTAGGGAGCTTCGAGAGAGGATTTTGTCGTCAATGTTGAGGTAAGTTACTCCAATCACTTTTGAGTTGAATACATTGATTATGTATGGATTTTTAGTATGTAAATGGGTAGAAAATTGAGGGTTAGAGGAAGACCTAGAAAATTAGTGTTCTTGGATTTTGACCATGATTTTGTGTATGGAATTAAGAGAAAATCATATATTTGAGATCGTGAGTTCATGGGTAAACTTTATCTTCGAGAAATTTCGAATTCCGTGCACGTGGGCCGAGGGCATTTTTGTCAACTTTTTGTTCCGGGTTAGGAATTGTTATAAATTGAGTTGTAAAGTATAAGTGAGTATATATTAATGGATTTATATGATTGTTGGCTAGTTTTGGAGCATTGTGCGTTGGTGCAAGTCTCCGAAAGAATTTAGAATGCCGGTTGCGGATCTTCGGAGCGAGGTGAGTCTCCTTTCTAATCTTGTGAGGGGGAATTTACCCCATAGGTGAAATAATTGATTATGTGCTCCTATATGTGGGGGCCACGTACGCACGAGGTGACGAGAGTCCGTGCGTAACTACTATTATGCTATTGTCCGGGTAGTTAGGACCCATCAGCATGTTATACTTGGATTAAATATGAACCCATTGATGACTTGAATTGTTTAAATCACCTTTGATTAGTAAACGAATTTAAAAAGAGATTAAACATTATTTCCTGAATATTTAAATAGAGAATTGGCTTATTTGGATAATTATTCCTCGATAAAATTCTAATTGGCTATCTGAGCATGTATCTTACGTGTACCTGCGTCGCATGGATGATTCGCGAGCAGGGTGATTGATCGAATTAAACTAATAAATGGAATTCTAATAAGACTTAAGCTTCGTTTTCTCAAATTATTAAAAAGAATTGGCCGTTCTTGGATAATTGCTCCATGTTGACTTCTTGACTGATTGTCTGTCGGTGTGTGTTTATTTTGGAACAGGCCGAACACCTCAGCAGATTAATAGATGTATCTATTGGCGCGCCGTCGACCCTCAACAAGTGCACATTTATTTCTATTGGATCGGGCTGTCGCCTCGGTATGATTTGCGCATGCTTGTGTTGCTGTCTGAACTTAATCAAGTTATTATTGCCCTTTTATGGCTTAAAAATATTTGGATTGTAATTAAAGAGAAGTTCTGAAAAGTTTTCCTATGAAAGAATTACGTGTTTACTTATTTCCTCTATCTGGATAAAAGTCATGTTTATAAAATAAATCTACTGTTTAATATATACATATTAAGGATGAATCATTATTGGACTATTAGAAAGTGTCAAGTTAACCACCTCGTCTCTACCCCTTCGGGATTAGGCGGGACGCTCACTGAGTACACGTTGATTACGTACTCATACTACACTTTTGTGCATTTTTGTTGCACAGGTATATATATATACCTATAGCAGCTTACGGGGCGTGGCAGCACAGACATTTCTAGGATTAGGTGAGCTGCATCATTCGAAGCGACCGCAGCTGGGGTAGTCCCTTCCAGTGTACTGTATTTACTTTCCGTCCACTATATTCCGGAAGGATGTTGTATTTTATTTATCTTATCAGTAGATGCTCATGCACTTGTAACACCGGGTTCTGGGATGGTTTGAAGTATTGTATTAACTGTTCAACATTTAAATTTGATTTGAAACTATATCCTTTAAAATCTCTTAATAATTAAGGAAAATCCTGTTATCAAAAGTATTAAAAATGAGATTTAATTAAGTATTTGAGATGGCTGGCCTGACGGCAGTGTCCGGTGCCACCACGACCCTTAGTGGATTTTGGGTCGTGACAACATGGTATAAGAGCATTAGGTTCCCGTCGGTCTCACGAGTCATGAGCAAGTCTAGTAGAGTCTCCCGGATCGGTACAGAGACATATATACTTATCCTCGGAAGGCTGCAAGACTGTTAGGAGTACTTCCCTTCTTGATTTCCTTTTCGTACGGTTCGATTCCTTTGAGGCTTATGCCTTTGATTTCTTCCTACTCAATCTTACGCGAGCGCCTGTTATAAATCAAAAGTTGAAGAATTGAAATGGCACTACAAATGTGGTGCGGGATGATTTTTCCCGGTATAGTTG
>MU719164.1:40213-52662 GCA_026770625.1 Nicotiana glauca | reverse complement strand
AGGCAAGATCCGGCCTCAAGTCCTCCAGACTGGCCCAACATCGAACTCACGGGATCACATCTCGCCCCTTGATCATGGAATCACAAGCCATTTGGGCACTTATAATACCGAGCGCTCATGTGCGCATAAAGACGTGTGTAAGGAATTTCAAAAGTTACATCTCAAGCTGAATCAAGTACGCACGATAAGAATTCCAAGAAAGTGAAGTTTTCCAAAAGGTTCTGCAGCCTCTCGAGGATAAATACAGATGTCTCCGTACCGATCCGCGAGACTCTACTAACCGGCTCATGACTCATGAGGCCTAGTAACCTAGGCTCTGATACCAACTAGTCACGACCCCAATCCCGGTCGTTATGGCGCCCAACACAACTGCTAGGAAAGCCCGACCACTTACACTCTCAACCCTAGCATGAATCTCAAAACCAATTATTTGAATATCATTAACAGCACTAAAGCTTAAAGTATAAACTGCTAGATAGAAATAAGCTGAATATCACAATAATACAGAATAAACTCCCAAAGACCTAGGGGTAATGAGTCTAGAGCCCTCTAACAATACAGTGTAATAAGACTCCAATAATAGATAGTTTCAAAAGCTGTGAAAAGATAATAAAAAGGGATAGGGGAGGAGCCGGGTCCTGCGGACGTCAGGCAGCTACCTCGACAACTCCGAATAAACTCTAAAATCAGCAAAAGCTCAGCTAAACTCCCGAGATACCTGGATCTGCACACATGGTGAAGGGAGTAAAGTGAGTACTTCCAACTCAGTGGTAATAGACATATATAATGGCTGAAAGTAAGAAATCCCGAAATAACACAATTGCAAAGCTGAAACTAACAACTTAGCGCATTAAACGATGAAACAACAATAATCAACGACAGATAAACAAATAGATATCAATGTATGAATGCAATGCAATGCACATGACCGCTGTGGCGTACAGCCCGATCTATAGGGTACCCGCGCTCACTGTGGGGGTTCAGACTCCGGAGGGGCTCCTACAGCCCAAGCGCACTATCACCGTAGAATTCGCTGCGGCGTACAGCTCGATCCACAATCAGTCCAATTATATGCATGCAAGCCACACGGGCATAGTCAAACTTACCAATTTCAGTTCCAATTATCAGAAATTATAAATTAAGTGGTTAAAACCTTAGAATTTCCTAGCCATTTCAAGACAGTGTTGACTGATATCATGAAAACATGCTAAACATCATAGAAACAGTGATAATAATCCCTACGGGATCCAAATAATCGGCATACAGCCCAAATATAACCATAACCATCCAAGTAGGAGGTTTGTCAACTAATTTCTAGCGAATAACACAGTACGAACATCATTCGGTAGGACTAAGCCATAGTCCCCAATCACAATCGACCCCTCACTCACCGTAGAGTACTTGTCTCGCCTCAATATAGCATCACAGTGTGATATACCGGGGTTTCAAACCCTCAGGTCATCATCTACATCTATTACTCACCTCAAGTCGGCCACAAAACTGGTCCGCCATGCCTATTCCTCTCGAATTCGCCTCCTCGTGCGTCGAATCTAGTCAAAACCGCAACGAATACATTACTATATGCTAAAGAAACATAACCCAATCGAAATTACTCGAAAAATACTAAAAATCACGAAGTTGGCAAAACCCGAGCCCCGGGCCCACATGTCGAAAAATTACGAAATTCATATTCCCGGAATCCTCGTCTCACCACGAGTCTGTACATACCAAATACACAAGAATCGGAGTCCATTGGGCCCCTCAAATCGTCAATTTAAACTCTCTTAGGTTCAAGCCCTAACTTCCATTTTTTTATCCCTTAAATCCTTGGATTTTCAGTGTTTAATCTTTGTTTTTATACCATAACAACATAATTCGAGGCTATAAATTTATACCTGATGGACTCCCCTTCGAATCCTCTCCAAATCGCCCAAAATCGCCTCTTCCCGAAGTCTAAAATGTTTTCCTTAACCTCTGAAATTTGCGAGCACTGTTTCATTAAAACCCTTCAGCGATTTTTGCTTATGCGGTCCCGCTACCGCTTATGCGGGACCACTTCTGCGGCCGATTGACCGCTTATGCGGTTCTCACTAAATTCCCCAGGCATCGCTTATGAGATCAGACATCCGCTTCTACGGTTTCCCTGCTACCGCTTCTGCGGTTCTTTTTCCGCTTTTGCGGAACCGCCTACGCGTCCAAACTTCCACTTATGCAGAATTGACCAGGTCCATCGAGGACCGCTTCTGCGACACAACAACCGCATCTGCGGAACTGCTTATGCGGCTCCTTTTCCGCAGATTCGGAAATACCAGAAGCCATATACACCAGACCTGCAACAAACATCCAAATTCGTCATTTAATCACCCGAAATCACCCCGAGGCCCTCGGGACCTCAACTAAAAGTACCAATACATTCTATAACGCTATTTAAACTTGTTCGAATCATCAAAACACTATCGTGAACCTCAAAATCCTCAATTTTCATCAAATCAAAGCCTAAGTTTCTTAAAAACTTCCGAATTACACATTCAATCAAAAACCCGACCAAACGATGTCCGAATGACCTGAAAATTTGCAGACATATCTAAAATCACCTGACGGAGCAACTGCAACTCTCGGAATTCCATTCCGACCCTCAGATCAAAATCTCACCTGTCCACCGGAATTCGCCAAAATTCAAACTTCGCCAATTCATGCCTAATTCTACACAGAGCCTCCAAAATCAATTCCGATCACACTCCTAAGTCACAAATCATCCCCCGAAGCTAGCCAAACCACCGAAATTCGCATCCGAGCCCTCTAACCACATAGTCAACTTCCAAATGACTTTTCCAAAACAAGCTCCCTTCTAAGAGGCTAAGTGCCTCATTTCCAACTTAAACCAATTCAATTCTATCTGATTCATTCAAATACTGATATTGAAGCATAGAACAACATAATATGGGAAAAATGGGGCGGTAACTCACGTGACAACGGGCCGAGTCGTCACATGCACGTATGACGTTATTGTAAAAATTTCTATATACCATATGTGTATTATTATATAAGCTATTCAGTGAATCTAAGTTTTCAGTAACATGACGGACATATTTTTCTTCAAAATCAACCTATATGAAACGGAAGATCAATTTTAACATAGTCAATTATATATATATGGCGACACTAACGTACCTAGGAAATAATGAACTGAACAATAAACATGTATGGTAGAAGGTCATTTGGCATTAAAGTATTTAAATATTCTTCTTGGTAGTTATTTTTTTTATCATCTTCTGCTAAGCCAAAACTGAAAAATATTTTGTTTTTACCATAAAATTTAGCAATCAACCTTTTATTTAGTGGATCAATATATTCATTTTTGCTAGCTAAGATAGCTCTTTAATTTCTATCATGTAATTTGCACAAATTACATTTTAATCTAATGATCAAAATATTTTTCTTATTAAATGCACTACTATTAGTATAGGGGTTGATAATCAAGTGTTCTAGAAAAGCCAAATCATCTTCTATTGGGTTCTCTTCTTCGTTTCCTACACGAACCAAGAAGTCACTAAATGTTGGATCTGTTCTTACTATTATATTTCTTGTTATTTGAATATTTTTCATTTGAGGTCATAAGTATAATTTTGGCAAGCTAGCTTTTACAAATTCTACGTTGGTCAATTTTGGAATTACTGATCGTAATTGACAGAAATCACCTCCCAAACTATTACTTTTCAACCAAACGGTTCCTCGATATCCAATATATCTCTAAAACTGTGAGCGATTGTTTCAATTATTTGACGCTTAACCAAAATCTCTTCATCGCATATTATCACTTTTGCGTTCCTTATAAATTTAGCAATATTTCTATGATTTGATATTTGTGATAATTATTTCAGTTATTTGAAAAGGTATATCTGATTTGAAGTGAGTTGTACGACCTCATAATAAAGTCGTTGCTGGTACACCACTTGTTCTTATTCTTAGCAATATCATGCCTCTTGATATGGCATTTGCAAGTAATGCATGATATAGGAATATTATTTCGATTCCACTAGAGTCATCTACAAAGGATAATCCCGCTATACCAGAGTCCATTTTTTATAATATAGTCTTGAAAGCTTATTCTTGTCTAGGATTTAGCTTTAGTTGTGCTTCCTCAAACACATGTATGGCCTTCTTAATATTATACTAATCTCTTTTACTTTGTGATCTATTTTTTTAATCTTTTAACACTCTTTTTATGGAATAAATTTATGTACCCTGAATTTTTTTTAACTTGAAAAATAATTTTACTCATAGGATGATTTAAAAAATAATTTAATTGTATTCTCTTACTAAATAACTAATTGAAATATTTGTTTATTTGATTTTAATATAAACTATGATTTATTTTTTGTTGATTTAGATTCTTAATATTTGTTTATGTCACGACCCAAAATCCACTAAGGGTCGTGGTGGCGCCAGACACCGCTGTCAGGCAAGCTAACCAAGAATGCATAATTAAATTCAAATTTTAATATTTGCAGAAATCATTTTTATTATACATTAAATAATATATAATGAAACTTTACAGAAATGAACATAAAGTCGATAAAAGACTTAATACTGAATAATCCAAAAATCCTCCCAGAACCCGGTGTCACAAGTGCATGAGCAATTTCTAAGAAAAACCGAATAAAGTTCAACGGCTGTACGGAATACAATTGGACAGAAAATAAATAGAATCTTGAGAGACTATACTAGCTGCGGGCCGCCTCGAGGAATTACAGCTCACCTAGTCTCCGAGTCAACTATGCTGCTATGCCACTAAGCTACTAGAGGTGCATATGCTTGTGCAACAAAAATGCACAGAAATGTAGTATGAGTACGAAAACAACGTGTACTCAGCAAGTATCCCATCTAATCTCGAAGAAGTAGAGACGAGAGGTCGACTTCAACACTTGCTAGAGGTCAAATAATAATATACTAAAAGTGTGAGGAAATTATAGATTCATATAGCAGTTCTAACTCACAAATCCGGAAAACAGGTAAACACCTTTAACAAATAACAAAAGGATTTTCAAGATTTACTTTCCATTATCTTATCAATTTATATCAGGCCATGAAAGGCACAATCAACATTTGAAGTTCTCAGGCAACAATATATATCATGCGCAAATCATGCCGAGGTCGACGGTCCGCTCCAACAGAAATGTAGACTGTGCACTGCCGAGGGTCGAACGACGCGAACTATAGATGCATCTATTTAATCTGCCGAGGCGTTCAGCCCGCTCCAAAATTAAACACACACAGACAGTCAATCAACTGTCCACACGGAGCAGTTATCCCAAGAAAGTCAATCCTCTTTTAAAGATTTAAGAAAAATGAAGTTTAATCCTTTTAGAAATTTATTTACTAACTCAATGTGATTTAAGCAATTCAAGCTTCCAATAAGTTCACAAATAATCCAGGTATAACATGCTCTTGGGTCCTAGACTATCCGAACAATAGCATAATAGTAGCTACGCACGGACTCTCGTCACCTCGTGCGTACGTAGCCCCCACAAATAGGAGCACATAACTCATTCATTCACCTATGGTGACAATTCCCTCTTACAAGGTTAGAAAGGAGACTCACCTCGCTCCGAAGATTCATAACCGGCATTCCACGCCCTTCTAAAGACTCTAATTGATGAACAAAGCTCCAAAGCTAGCCAATAATGATACCAATCCATTAATATATACTCAATTATTTATTACAACCCAATTTACAACAATTCCTAACCCCGACCGAGAAGTTGACGAAAACGCCCTCGGGCCCACGTGCCCGGATTTCCAAAATTTTCGAAGAATAAGCTTACCCATAACCTCACGAACTCAAATATATAATTTACTATCAATTTCATACCCAAAATCATGGTCAAATTCCAAGAATATCAATTTTCTACGTTTTCATCTAAACCCTTTGATTTTCCCCAATTTTTACATGTTAATCTACCAATAATCTATGTATTAACTTAAGATGCGTAGAAATTACTTATCTCTTTGATGATGACGGAATCCCTCCTCAAATTCTCTCAAAAATCGCCTAAGGCCAAGTGGGAAATGAGTGAAATGGGCTAAGTTTCGAATTTAACAACTGGACACAGCCCTCACATGTTGCATTTGCGACACCAGGTTCGCAAATGCGAGGGTCGCAATTGCGACAAAAACCTCGCAAATGCGAAGCTTGCTCCGCTCCAGCCTTCGTCGCAATTGCGACAAGAAGATCGCAAATGCGAGCTTCGCAAATGCGAAGACTCCTCTGCAAATGTGACCCCTGACTTATTTGGCCAAATTCGCAAATGCGACAAGGGTTTTGCAAATACGACAAGGATTTTGCAAATGCGAACCCTCAGGCCTCGCAAAAGCGACCCAAAAGTCGCAAATGCGAACAATCCCCCAGCTGCCCAAGTTCGCAAATGCGAACAAAAACCTCGCAATTGCGATTTCACAATTGTGACCAATACATCGCAATTGCGATCATACCAGCACCAGCAATCCTATTTCTTAGAAAATCACTCCGAAGCTATCCCGAATCTCACCCGAGCCTCCAGGGCTTCAAACCAAACACCCGCACAAGTCCAAAAACATAACACGGACTTGCTCGAAGCTTTAAATCACATCAAACAATGTTAAAATCATGGATCGACCTCCAATCCAAGCCTAATAAACTTTAGAATTTCAAACTTCTATTTTCGATGTTTAAACCTATCAAATCACGTCTTTGCACGCAAGTCATATTCGACATTACGGACCTACTCCAACTTTCAGAATCGGATTACGACCTCGATATCAAAAAGTCCACTTCCGGTCAAACTTCTGAAAAACCTTCAAATTTTTAGATTTAGCCAAATGGCTTCAAAATGACCTATGGAACTCCGAATTCACTCCCGATCACGCTCCCAACTCCACAATCACCATTCGGAGCTACTCCCAGACTCGAAATCCCAAACGTCCATCGATATTACTGAAATACACTTCAACCCAAACTTATGAAATTTCTTTCAAAATGCTACTTTCCACAATAGGCGCCAAAAAGCTCCCGGGTCATCCAAAACCTGATCCGGGCATAGGGCCAAGTCCGAAATCATAATGCGAACCTGTTGGAACCTTCAGATCCCGATTTCGAGGTTGTTTACTCAAAATTCTAATCCTAGTTAATTCTTTCAACTTTTAGCTTCCGAAATGATAATTCTCTTTCCAAATCAAGTCTGAACTTCCCGAAACTTAATTCCGACCACGCGTACAAGTCATAATACCTGAAATGAAGTTGTTCATGGACTCAGACTGCTGAACGACATGATAGAGCTCAAAACGACCGGTCGTGTCATTACAGTTTATCTCATGTTTGAATATTTAACCGTGATTATAATTTTATCCACCATAAGTTTTATTTTTAAAGAGTAAAAAGATTGATGATATTTCTTTTTTACATCTTTATATTTGTAAAATCATTAGTGGTGTTGGATCTTACCAACATTTTTCTTTCTTTTCTCGCATATTTATATTCTTAAAAATTTTCTTAGTTGCTCTTTAATAATTAGGTATTATTTTTTATATTACATGAAAAATTAATAATAATAAAAATATTATTTGAGTTGGAAAACAATTCAAATATAATATAATAATATATTATCTTGTAATTTTTTGCTCAATTTCAATGCTTTATGCAGTTCGTTTAACATTACTTTTATATTTTTGGTAATGAATATTATAGAGTGGTAATATATTATCAATATGGAGGGCTCTTATGGAATTGATTTTATTAAACCTTCCTACATATTTTAAATAACAATACAATAGACAAGATTGTATTAATTTTAAAATATTAAATATTAAAAAATTAACATAGAAGTTATTGTACTCAGCAAAAATAAGTTATTACAGCTATGTCCTTTCCCTATGAGTTCTTCTGTTTAATAATTGGCTTTTATAATGTAACGACCTGACCGGTTGTTTTGAGCCCTAGCGTGTCGTTTGGCAGTCTGAAGCCATGAGCAGCTTTAATTCAGGTATTACGACTTGTACGCGCAGTCGAAATTGAGTTTTGGGAAGTTCGGAGTTGATTTGGGGAAGAGAATTCTCATTTCGGAAGCTTAAAGTTGAAAGAATTAACTAGGATGGGACTTTTGAGTAAACGAGCTCAAAATCAGGATCTGAAGGTTTCAGCAGGTTTGTATGATGATTTTGGACTTGGGCATATGCCCAATTCGGGTTTTGGGATAACCCGGGAGCATTTTGGCGCCTATTGTGGAAGTTAGCATTTTAGAAGAAATTTCATAAGTTTGGCTTGAAGTGCATTTCAGTGTTATCGATGTCCGTTTGAGATTCCGAGTCTGTAAATAGCTCTGTATGGTGATTCTGGATTTAGGAGCGTGATCGGGAGTGAATTCGGAGGTCTGTAGGTCATTTTGAAGTCATTTGGCTAAATATAGAAAATTGAAG
Organism: Nicotiana glauca; assembly: GCA_026770625.1. Classification (NCBI taxonomy): domain Eukaryota; kingdom Viridiplantae; phylum Streptophyta; class Magnoliopsida; order Solanales; family Solanaceae; genus Nicotiana; species Nicotiana glauca. The sequence continues at coordinate 44,211 of MU719164.1, read as the reverse complement.
GTTTTGAGAAGTTTGACCGGAAGTGGACTTTTTGATATCGGGGTCGGAATCCGATTCCGAAAGTTGGAGTAGGTCCGTAATGTCGAATACGACTTATGTGAGTAAAATTTGAGGTCAATCGAACGTGATTTGATAGGTTTAAACATTGAAAATAGAAGTTTGAAATCTTAAAATTAATTAAGCTTTGATTGGAGGTCGATTCGTGGTTTTGGCATTGTTTGGTATGATTTGATGCCTCGAGCAAGTCCGTAACATGTTTTGGGATTGGTTGGTAAGTTTGGTTGAGGTCCCTGGGGCCTCGGGTGGATTCCGGGTGGTTAACGGATAAAAAATGGAAATTTTGGAAGGCTGAGGTTGTTGTCATAACCGCATGTGCGATTTTTGGATCGCATATGCGGGATCGCAGATGTGGCACTTCAACTGCAGAAGCGATTTTGGGCTAGAAGAGAAGGGACCGCAGATGCGGTCATGTTTCCGCAGATGCGGGGACCGCACCTGCGATAGAGGCATCACAAAAGAGGAATGGGGCGGCTAGGCTAGGACCGCAGATGCGGGACCGCACCTGCGGTGGTGAAGTCGTAGAAGCGGATGAGGGGCAGCATGGTGAGAACCGCAGATGCTATATTGGAACCACAGATGCTATATTGGAACCGCAGATGCTATATTGGAACCGCAGATGCTATATCGCAGAAGCGGTCTAGAGGTCGCAGGTGCGGAAGTAGTTGTAGGTAGATGGGTTGTTTTAAAATGGGGATTTGGCCATTTTCTCTTATATTTTCATGGCTTGGGCGATTTTTGGGGAGTTTCAAGAGGGTATTTTTGTCATCAACGTTAAGGTAAGTCACTCCCACCTATTTTGAGTTAAATACATTAACTAAGTATGGATTATCCTCAATTATATCCGAGAGGGTTTCTAAGTTTTTCTCCCTTAAATTCACGGATTAACGATAAAACTTGCAATAGATTCAAGTAATATAACCAAAATTGAGTTAAGAACACTTACCTCGTTGTTCTCTATGAAAATCTGTCCAAAAATTGCCCTATCCGAGCTCCAAATCGCAAAAATGGAAAATGGGTTCGAAGTCCCATTTCCAAAACTTAACATTCTGTCCGGCACTGTTCACGTCACTGTTCGCAGACAATGTTCACAGATATTGTTCACGGGCACTATTTCTGCAATTTTCTGCATTTTTCCTAAGTCCGAAATCACTCCAAGACACCTCCGAAATACTCTCGAGCCCTCGGGGCTCCTAACCAAACAAATACACAAACTCAACAACATCCTATGAACTTAACCGTGTGATCAAATCGCCAAAATAATGTCATATACCACGAATTAAGCTTTAAAATCCAAGAATTCTTTCAAATTTCATAAAACATCAAATTTTTCATTTTGAGTCTGAAACACGTCAAATGACATCCGTTTTCAGCCAAACTTTACATAAAGTGCTTAAACCATATATAAGACATGTACCAGGCACCGGAACCAAAATACGGGCCCGATACCATCACTTTCTAATCAAATTTCATTTCCATTTTCCTTAAATATTTTCAGAAAACAATTTTTCTCAAAAATTCATTTCTCGGTCCTGTGACCTCGGAATTCGATGATTCTTGTTCCTATGAGTCACAAATAATAATACGAACATATCCCTTCAATCAAAACTCAATTCGGAGCTCGTTTGCTCAGTGAGATATCCATTTTACTCGTTAAACAATTAACACATATTTCGCGTCAAAAACTCAATCGCGACGTGATAAAATTAAACCAAACTTTCCAGATCAGTCCTATAATTCATTATATGGACCTTTGGATCATTACATGCTTATGCTCAAAACGGCAAAAATCTTCCAAAAACTCTTCCAAAACTTATCCGAGCCTCATGGGACCCCGACCAAACATGCCAACATAATTCATAACATCATTCAAACATGTTCCAATCATCAAAATACCTCAAACAATATCAAATTACCCAAAACTCATCGAATTCAAGCCTAAGTTTCTAAAAACTTCCGAAATACACTTTCGATCAAAAACCCAACCAAACGATGTCTGAATGACCTGAAATTATGCACACATGTCCCAAATGACACAATGAAGCTACCAAAACTCTCGGAATTTCATTCTGACTCCCGAATCAAAATCTCACCTATCAACCGGAAATCGCCAAAATACTAACTTCGCCAATCCAAGCCTAATTCTACACCGGACCTCGAAAACCACTTCCGATCACACTCCTAAGTCACAAATCACCTACCGGAGCTAACCGAACCATCGAAATTCACATTCGAGCCCTCTAACTCATAAGTCAACATCCAATTGACTTTTTCAACTTAAGCCTTCTTAAAAGAGACTAAGTGTCTCATTTCTTGTCAAGACCATTCCCAATCAACCTGATTACACAAGATACGGATAATGAAGCATAAAGAAGCTGAAAATGGGAAAAATGGTGAGACGACGGGTCGGGTCATCACATCCTCCCCAACTTAAACAAATGCTCGTCCTCGAGCGTACCCATAGTTGTCCTAGAAGCCAACCAAAAGCTGAATGACCTTATCAAGCATAAACCTGGGGGTGATCCCACATCACCCTATCTCACATGTGTCAGATAACACGTTTAACTAAAATCACACAATCCAGTCTAGCCCATAAATCATAGAACCATATTTCACTTTTCGGAATCATACACAAGATTAGAACCTCACACCTATATTCAGAATAAGTCTGAACCAGCTGTAATAGACCATGCCTGCAACCTCGGGTGCAATTATATGGTATACCAATAACTCAAACACATGCAGCAATAACTTTCATTCACAGCAGCTGTCCACAACAACCAAATACCGATAGAAATTTTTTATTAGCCAAGGTCTCATTCCAACACTTTCATATACTTTCAATGGTAATTGAAACACGCAATAAACCATAATCATTGCTCAGATCAACCATTCATGAGGCCATTTCTCCTCTGGAAATTACCATAACAAAATTTTGAACCGAACCTCGATATTTATCCATCAAACATGCTGAAATCAAATCCATTCGTATTCATTAATGACCCCAATGATCACTTCGAACCCAACAGTTCACCAGGTAACACAAATTAAGATAACCAACGAAATTAATAATGCTGCAATAGAGAAATAAATAATAACAGTCAAATATACAATGCAGCACATAAACCGGTACTCTCTAGTACCTATTGCGGCGTGTGTCGACACCCCCATTTTTCTAAGGCGGAAAGCAGGTTTCGACATTATGGATGAAATGACTCTTCTATTCCCTTTTTGGGGAATTGGGTTATAGATTTTGGATAGTCGCCACCTAATGATTATAGTGCATTAGGACACTTTAAAAGAAAAGAAGAAGATTTTGAAAGAAAATCAGAGTTCGGGTAAGGGCTTGAGATTATCTCGAGGGGAAGGTGTTAGGCACCCCTCAAGATCCACTAGTGTGATTCCCGGCCATGCTTAATTGTAACTTTAAGAAGAATAGGAATAAACAAGCAAAGTTTGCACATAGGAAGTATAAACAAGTTGAAAATTTTGAAAGAAGAAGGACACAAGTTATTTTGAAAAGAGGAAGCTTAGTTGAAGGAAAACATTAATCTAAGACAAAACATCAATAAATAAAGAAGGAGAAAGGGGGTCCTAGGTTTAAGTATTATATGGATCACTTTGGTGCAATACCCAGCAATCATTCTCACACGAGATATTAACGCACCAGTCATCATATCCATATTCTACCCCTCCCACCCCGTTAAGGTATTTAAACGTGATTAGTCTCGTTTTACTTATTGCATGCTAGTACTCATCCCAACCTATCAGTCCTGTGGTATTAAGACTTCTAATCCTAAAAGGGGAAGAAAGGGATGGGGGCTTTGCATGGAGTTTCAAAGGATAAAAGTCTAATTCGTCATTCAAAACAAATACCAAGTAGGGGAAAGAACAAGAAGACAAACCAAGGCTCAAAGAAACCCCTTTAAACAGATAACATA
>MU719164.1:0-35945 GCA_026770625.1 Nicotiana glauca | reverse complement strand
TATACTTGAAGTCAGGCAGGCAAGCAAGGAAAGAAAATAATCGAGTATCAATCAGAAAACAATCAGTAGAAGGGAATTCTTTTAATCAGGGAGTTCAAATTTGAACAATAAAGGACTGGAGTTATTTAAGGAAAGGGAATCAAGTAGCATATCATGCACAGTATGCAAATAAGGGGTAGATTCATAAGGGAAAGTTTAAAACACACTGTTTAAGTAAATAAGGCAAGAAGTAAATCAACTAGTACATAGTAAATGAGGGAATCAAAGATTCGAAATCAATAATGAACACTAAATCAGAAAATAAGGGGATATGAAGGTTCAATTTAGACAAGGAAAGAATCAATCAAGTTCACACAATGTCAGTCTGAGATCAGTACCCAAAATCAAAGGTTGTTTGGAGAGGAAAAATCTACATATAAAGAGTGCATGAGTTTTAGAACATGCGAGGCTGGATTCAAAACAGAGAAAAGTGTCATGCAACCAAAATTAGTGAGTAGGGAACTATTAAGTAAGGAGAAACATCGAATGTCATGCAAAAAGTCAGATGAAAGGTCTTGCAAAGCTTAGCTGAAATCAGAATCACATAGAGAAACAAATAGAGTTCGGAAATTAGGGGTTTTTAAATCAGATTAACTCAGAGAAGAGAAAGCAGACAAAATCACATACAAGTGGTCTGAAAAACTCGACTGAAAACCCCCAAATTCTAGGGTTTCTGCTATTAATCGAGTGTAGAGATGAAAGCAAATAAATCAGGCAAGAATACGTTCAGAAAAACCCACAGGAACTAAAAAAATATTTTACGAAAACATGGTGAAAGAAAATACAGTAAAAGGAATCATAAGGATCGGTAGAAGAAAGCATAGTAGAAGAAAACATGTAGGAATCACAGTAGGAGCACATAGGAGCCACGGTATAGAAAATACAGCAAAAGAAACATATACAAAACATAGTAGAACAGTAAAAATTGAAGAAACCCTAAGTCGGAGAAAATGAACAGTTTTGAAAGCAAAATTTTGAAAGAGATTTAAGAAATCGTTTGAAAACCTTAAAATAAACATGGATCTAGAGCACATCTAGAGAAAATAGGAAAACCTCGGGAGGCTAGGGTTTCAAAAGAACCCTAGAAGTGGGAGAGGCCTGGAAAAAGGGTCTGCTCCGAGTAGAATGAGTCAGAGATGGACTCGTAGGGCTAAGATATGCCGGAGTTGAGCCAGAGATGGCTGTAACACTCGAATCAGCGGAGATCTGAGCGAAGAACTTCAAGATCGAACCATGAATCTTCGAGTAACAGGGGTGTGGCGGTACGTGGGGGTGAGTATAGGCTACCCAGGGCTTGGGACGCCATTGATTCCGGTGAAACAAGGTGGAAACCAACGGAGTGGGGCTAGGGTTTTGGAGGGAGGCTAGAGAGAGTTTGAGACGAAGGTATTCTAGGGGCAGCTGATTTGAGTAAATGAAGTAGGGTTTAGGGGTGTTGTGAAATTAAAAAGGAATGGGGAGATCATGGCCGTTGATCAAAATGATCAACGACCTGGATTAAAACGGCGGCCAGGTGGGTTTGGAAATGGGTCGGGTAATTGGGTCGTTTAATTGGGGTTAATTTGGGGTCAAATGTGGTTATAATTGAAATGGAAATAGGCTAGCCTTTGAATAGCCACTTTTCCCTTTTTTAATTAATTAAAATAGTTAAAAATAATTTTAAAACAAATTGAAAACACATTACTAATTGATAACATATAAACATTAATTTAAAAATATCTGGAGCAATTTTATAATTATAAAATGCGGTTAATTATAACATAGGCTATAATTGCAATTTTGAACAACTTAGCTTAAAAAATATCGAATAAATTTATAAAAAATATGCAAAAATCACCTTAATCATATTTGGTGTAAATATAATGATGGAAAATAACTGACTCACAAAAAGGATAATTTTGGAATAATTATTGAGGTTTTATACTGTTAAAATAAACAATAAATTAATTCTAAAAATTTTAAAAAAAAATTGGAAAAAATACTAAAACCTTTGGGGATGCTTATATATGCATATGAATGCTATTTGAAAGTATTTTTGGGGTATAAAAATATATAGGGAAAAATTGGGTATCAACAGCGTGCATCCCGAGCCATCCATTTATTTATCATCGACGACGCTCACTGGGAGTGTGTACAGACTCCAGACGGGCTCCTACAGCCCAAGCGCAATATCAAGCCATCTCGTGGCATTAAATCTAGGCCCTCGGCCTCATATCAATATCAATATAATATCGTCGTGGCGCGCAGCCTGATCCCATAAATATAATAATGCTGCGACGTGCATCCTGATCCCATAATCAGTCCAAAATCACATAAGCCTCTCGGCACAATAGCAAATAAATTATTCAGCCCAAACTTTATTAGAAATATTATTTAAGTCCCAAGTTTTGAGAAAAGTGGCTGAGTTTGCAAAACAGTATTCAATACTAGGACTGAGTTTAATTTTTTTGTACACATGGATAAAAACCAGTAAAAAATCCCTGAAGGATTCAAACAGTTGGCACGAAGCCGAATTATGATAATTAATCCATTTATTAGGATGTCAATTCAACTCCAAGTAATTAGGTAGTATTTTCATTAAGCGGGACAGACCAAGTCACAATCCCCAACGGTGCTCTACCCCACGCCTGTTATTCGACGTGCAAGTCACCTCAATATAGCACTATGATGTGCAAATTCTGGGTTTCAAACCCTCAACACAACATTTACATCTATTACTAACCTCAAACCGGCTATTTCTTTAATTTGCGATGCCTTTGCCCTTCGAATTGATCTCCACATGCGTCGAATCTATCAAAATCAGAACGAATACGTCACAATGCATTATGGGAACAAAGCCCATTCAAAAGAATCGAAAAATATCAAGATTCTCGAAATTAGCAAAAATTCGAGCCCCGGGCCCACGTCCCGAAATTCAGAAATTTTTACTTCAACGTGTTCCTTATCTCCCCACGAGTCTAACCATACCAAATTTAATAATTTCCCATATCGTTTCGACCTTCAAATCCTCAATTATATCCGAGAGGGTTTCTAAGTTTTTCTCCCTTAAATTCACGGATTAACGATAAAACTTGCAATAAATTCGAGTAATATAACCAAAATTGAGTTAAGAACACTTACCCCGTTGTTCTCTATGAAAATCTGTCCAAAAATCGCTCTATCCGAGCTCCAAAACGCAAAAATGAAAAATGGGTTCGAAGACCCATTTCCAAAACTTCACATTTTTTCCGGCACTGTTCATGTCACTGTTCACGGACACTGTTCACGGGCACTATTTCTGCAATTTTCTGCATTTTTTCTAAGTCCGAAATCACTCCGAGACACCTCCGAAACACTCTCGAGCCCTCGGGGCTCCTAACCAAATACATACACAAATTCAACAACATCCTATGAACTTAACCGTGTGATCAAATCGCCAAAATAATGTCATATACCACGAATTAAGCTTTAAAATCCAAGAATTATTTCAAATTTCAAAAAACATCAAATTTTCCATTTTGAGTCCGAAACACGTCAAACGACGTCCGTTTTTAGCCAAACTCTACATAAAGTGCTTAAACCATATATAAGACCTGTACCGGGAACCGGAACCAAAATAAGGGCCCGATACCATCACTCTCTAATCAAATTTCATTTTCATTTTCCTTAAATATTTTTAGAAAATAATTTTTCTCAAAAATTCATTTCTCGGGCCTAGGACCTCGGAATTTGATGATTCTTGTTCCTATGAGTCACAAATAATAATACGAACATAGCCCTTCAATTGAAACTCAATTCGGAGCTCGTTTGCTCGGTGAGATATCCATTTCGCTCGTTAAACAATTAACACATGTTTCGCGTCAAAAACTCAAATCGCGACTTGATGAAATTAAACCAAACTTTCCAGATTAGTCCTATAATTCATTATCAAATTCCGAAAGTCTTGAAATCAAATTTCGATCTCTAGAATTAAAAATGGACCTTTGGATCATTACATGCTTATGCTCAAAACGACAAAAATCTTCCAAAAACTCTTCCAAAACTTATCCAAGCCTCATGGGACCCTAACTAAACATGCCAACATAATTCATAACATCATTCAAACCTATTCCAATCATCAAAATACCTCAAACAACATCAAATTACCCAAAACTCATCGAATTCAAGCCTAAGTTTCTAAAAACTTCCGAAATACACTTTCGATCAAAAACCCGACAAAACGATGTCCGAATAACCTAAAATTTTGCACACACATCCCAAATGACACAATGAAGTTACAACAACTCTCAAAATGTCATTCTGACTCCCGGATCAAAATCTCACCTATCAACTGGAAATCGCCAAAATACTAACTTCGCCAATTCAAACCTAATTCTACACCGGACCTCCAAAACCACTTCCGATCACACTCCTAAGTCACAAATCACCTCCCGGAGCTAACCGAACCATCGAAATTCACATCCGAGCCCTCTAACTCATAAGTCAACATCCAATTGACTTTTCCAACTTAAGCCTTCTTAAAAGAGACTAAGTGTATCATTTCTTATCAAAACCATTCCAAATTAACCTGATTACACAAGATACGGATAATGAACCATAAAGAAGCTGAAAATAGGGAAAACGGGGAGGTAACTCATGAGACGATGGGTCGGATCGTCACAATTATTGACGTCATTATTGGACCACTAGTAAGTGTCGAAGTTGACTATCTCGTCTCTACTTCTTCGAGATTAGGCGGGATACTCATTGAGTACACATTGTTTACGTACTCATACTACACTTCTGTGCATTTTTGTTGCACAAGTATATGTAACTCTAGCGGTCTACTGGGCGTAGCAGCACGGATGATTCTGGGACTAGGTGAGCTGCATTATTCGATACGGCCGCAGCTAGAGCAGTCCCTTCCAGTATATTGTATTTACTTCCTGTCCACTGTATTCCAGATGGGTGCTATATTTTATTGTCAGTTGATGCTCATGCACTTGTGACACCGGGTTTTGGGATGGTTTGAAGTAATTTATATTAACTACTTATCATTTAAATTCGATTTGAGGCTATTATCTTTTAAAATTGCTAAATTTGAAGGAAATTCCTGGATTTCAAAAGTATTAAAACGAGATTTGGATTAAGTAATTTGGTTGGCTTGCCTGACAGTAGTGTCCGGTGCCATCACGACCCTTAGTGGATTTTGGGTCGTGACAATATGGTATCAGAGCACTAGGTTCCTAAGGTCTCATGAGTCATGAGCAAGTTTAGTAGAGTCTCACGGATCGGTATGGAGACGTCTGTACTTATCCTCGGGAGGCTGCAGGACTGTTAGGAGTACTTCCTTTCTTGATTCCTTATCGTGCGATTTGATCCTTGGAGGCGTATGCCTTTAATTCATTCCTACTCAATCTTATGCGACACAAAGCGCTTGTTATAAATCGAGAATTGAAGAATCATAATAGTACTACGGATGTGGTGCGGAATGTTTCTCTCGGTGTAGTTGATTGGATTATCATCGTCGCCTTATGGAAGGATATTTTAATGTTTTAGCTCAGTAACATTACTTCTGAGGGCTCTGAAGCTAGGCACAAGTTTCCATGATGCCTATGAATGACTGTTCCGCAATAGTGATATGATGGTAGGATGTTTGCCCACGTGTTGGGGCAGTGAATGACTTGAAGGGAGGTTTACTCAGTACCTAATCAAGAGATTCAGTATTTTATTCCCGGAAGGGGAAAAGCACGCGGACTAAGGATGGTCAGATGTGGGCTGGTGGAAGTAATGAGATTTGGTATTTGCAAGCGTGGTGGAGCTTTTTTCTATGATAGTGTCATTGTACTAATTGAACGTACTAAGTTTGTCGGTGTTATGATCTGCTACAATTCGCCTTTGGGGCAAGATATTGTGAAACCGTATTGGAGATACAACTATCAGATATCGTAGGGTGTGGCAGTTTAGGATTGAATTAGTATTTCTATTGTTGACAGTTCAAGAAAAATGACATTCGGAAAGGTTTAAAGTTAGCAGTAATTGTGGGTTCAAGTGCCAAGAAGATAGATCCGTATTTAAGACAACCACTGAATATCAAAGGATGAGGAAGGACATGTGGGAAGCATCAGGCGGTGTTCAAAAAAATTCTAAAAAGGCTAGGTATATGAAGCGAAGGTCGAGTAGTCGATTAAGGGGATGAGTTCCGCCAAAGTGGGAGAGTGGCAGAGTTGCATATGGGCTTGCAGTGGGATGACCACGTACCTTAAGGAGGGTTTGGAGTGATTTGAGAATATTAGTGCTTGGTTATTGGGGTCTACGGATCTAATTTGAAGTAGGGATTCTTGTACGGCAGGAGATTTAATATAATGGAAAGGAGCCGCTTAAATGGAGAAGGATGCAACATAACTTTGAATTGGAAGGATGTTGCCGCACATTTAAATGATGTCCACGAGGGGTAAATACACCTGTGCAGTTGGAGAGTGGGCTCAGACTCAGGATGGATTATTGATGTCGTAGTGATTGTAGCTCGTGCAGCAGCGATGGAAGATGCCGGGGAGAGCTTTTTATAGGTGGGTTACCCAAGTGAGCAGGTTAGTGGTCGCGTGGTTGGCAAGGTTTCTGCGAAGAATTCTATCGGTTATATAGGAAAGAGATCAGTTGTGCAAATGTGTTTGATGAGTCAGAATATAAGAAGGGTTTTTTTCCAGAAAGATTTTGAGAACTTTGGCGGTTGATTGCGCAAGGTTATGTAAATAAGAGATAAAGAGGACGGGTGAATTCCAGATTTGTGGAATAATGGCTTCATGCTAGGTGGGAGAGTTCCACCGCTTATTATTGGGTTACATAGTTAACTAGTTGCTAGATTTTTGGCTCTTAGCATATCGATGGGCTATTTCAGCTACGGGAAAGGACCATAAGTGGTAATTTGAGCAAAGAAAGTATTAAAGGTGGGCTATCGTTGGCCTTATTAGCCCATGTTCAGACTTGGAGGAAGATTTATGATTTTATTTTGTATAGGTATGGGTTCCAAGGGAAGTCATTCGGCGGGTTCTTTGCCAAGGGGGTATTCATGTGATGGAAGACTCATGGAGTTGATTATATTCAGGGCCAAGTCAGAGCGGGTGGCTCTCAACAACGGTCATGGTAAATTCACAAGATAAGGTGTGATGCCTAATGATTTTGAGTGTTTGGTTACGGGTAAGGATCAATTGGGAGGTATGAAAACAGTTCATGGGATTTGAGACAGCATGGTCTCGTGATTCAAGGTCACTCGGGACGAGTGCGGATAGAGTGCGGCATGTGTTGAATGGAGTTGTTATTGTTTCTAAGGCAATCAGGGTAACTCGAAAGAAGATAGGTTAGTTACCCTTAGCTTAGTTGGCATATTGGTGGTAGAGAACAGCTCTTTCAACGTGATTAAGTTATGCAAGTGATTTGTGGCAGTATGTGTGAGGCCTGTCGGCCACCGTAATTTATATTATTCAAAAACATTCTACTATTATGGCTTATTATATGGGAGTGGATTCCAGAAGGGCTATGGTGCCTTAGACCACTACCTAGATGTTTGCATATTCTACGGTTATAAGAATTTGCCTGTGTGTTGCTATGTTTCTCCTGAAGTGAGTTCAGTGAAAAGCTTTTATATGATGAAGTCTTGACATATTAGTGGTTCTAGAATTATGATAAGAATCATGTTCTATCGTACATTAGCATGTTGGGTGCAGTGAGTAGTATGGAATTTGAAGTGAGAATTCAAGGTTGCAGTTCGGTGCGTACAAGGATGTCACAAGCTCGGATGAGCAGGAAAGGAGTTTCGATGTTTAAAGTAAGTTGGTATTGTCTTCAGCTTCACCTGAGATTGGTGTTTTGTAAGAAGGGCTTGTATCATGGTTAATGATCCTTGATCGCTTTTCAGCGTTGGTGCGGCCGGTGGTTGGGATGTACGGACCTGTTATGTGTTTCGAAAAGTTGTGGGAGCGCGTCCCACAGGAAGATTGTATAAGTGTGACATGTGGTCACTTGATTGATTAAAGATTTAAACCAAGTACGAGGATGATGGTAATGCCATTTATTCGAGAATTTATGCCTGGAGGGCACTCTGGTTATTGGGTTATGGATTGTGGAGGTTCGCTTCAGTTAGGAGGGCTGTTCTTATGTGTTATGAGCAGAAAGGAGGGTTATTATGGACCATGGAAGGGTTATTAGCCTAGTCAGTGCAATCAGGATCGACTTGAGGTCCATGGATGGATTTAAAAATGAATATGGGCTCTATATCAGGCCAGATGTGTTCATTTCAGCAGTGTGCTACTTATGGAGGAGTGGTCAGGGTGTTATTTCGTTGTCAGATATTTCAAGTAATGATACATTGCACCGTGTGAGTTGTGGGACGGCTTGAGAAATTGCTTATGTGTTGAGGATCCGCGTGGAAATGAAGTTATACGAGCCAAATGGTTCTTGAGATTCAGATTGTATGACGCACCTCAGTTGTGCTTGAGTTTTGTAGCTTGTAGTGCTATATGTCCCCTCAGTGATGGTATTATGCACCTAGCATGCTTGTGACTGGAATTCGATATTTTATCGTAATGAGCAAATTTAGATTGATCTGCAATCTCCTTATGCGAGATCTATGTGTGGATCAGGTGGCACACCGCCATAGGTATGTTATTTGGACCGGGTTGCGCGCCGCAATAATGTGATATTGAGTATAGTTTTCTATATGCTATTTTTGTATGCCTTGCTTCATATTTTCTAACAAAAGTCTGTATTAGTGCGTGAGTTAGGTAATTCCTTCCAGAGTTCATTTTCCTTTGTATCGCGTTCGAATTGGTGGCCTATTGGCACATGGTAGCATTATATGAGACTTTTGATAATGTCTGGAGTGACTTATTGTCTGAGCAGTTGTATCGAATGAGACGAGATCCCTTAAGCTAGGATCAGTACAATCCGACTATATGAAGTATATTATGGAGATAAGACTATTATTTGGTTCAGAATGAGGCAATGGTTTTTGTCAGGGGTATAGACCTAATGATTTGTTGACTCGATAGTTGATTGTGAATTTCTACACATCTCTTCCATCATGGTGGTATTGTAAAGGTGAGAGTAAGACCTGTGTATGTCATGGGTGCAATGGGAGCATCGGGTTAGTAGGATTTTGACTAAGTTGATCAGAAAAAGGATATTGTGGTCCAGTGAGTAAAGTGATGCTAGGTGTGAACTCAACAAAGTTATGCAACCATGTTTGGGTACAGCGTGTAGTGATTAATATGGTAGAAACAGGTCGGGCATAGGATTCCGAATGTTAGAATTGAGCTTTAAGGCATATCTGCTTGAATAAAAGAGAATATCTTCAGAATTGATCGAGCTAATGTGCTCAACTGAGTTGTGGTAGAACGGGAAGGTGCATGAGAAGTTAAATAATGATTTTAGACCCCTCTAGTGTAGTTCTAAGCACGTTCGTGGACGAACGTATGTTTAAGTGGGAGAGAATGTAACGACCCGACCGGTTGTTTTGAGCCCTAGCATGTTGTTCAGCAGTCTGAGTCCATGAGCAGCTTCAATTCAAGTATTACGACTTGTACGCACGGTCGGATTTGAGTTTCGGGAAGTTTGGAGTTGATTTGGGGAAGAGAATTCTCATTTCGGAAGCTTAAAGTTGATAGAATTAACTAGGATGGGACTTTTGAGTAAATGACCTCAGAATCAGGATCTGAAGGTTCCAGCAGGTTCGTATGATGATTTCGGACTTGGGCATATGCCCAGTTCAGGTTTTGGATAACCCGGGAGCGTTTTGGTGCCTATTGTGGAAGTTAGCATTTTAGAAGAAATTTCATAAGTTTGGCTCAAAGTGCATTTCAGTGTTATCGATATCCGTTTGAGATTCTGAGTCTGTGAATAGCTCTGTATGGCGATTCTAGAGTTGTGAGCGTGATCGGGAGTGAATTCGGAGGTCCGTAGGTCATTTTGAAGTCATTTGGTTAAAGATAGAAAATTGAAGGTTTTGAGAAGTTTGACCGGAAGTGGACTTTTTGATATCGGGTCGGAATATGATTCCGAAAGTTGTAGTAGGTCCGTAATGTCAAATATGACTTGTGCGCAAAATTTGAGGTCAATCGGACGTGATATGATAGGTTTAAACATTGGAAATAGAATTTTGAAATCTTAAAGTTTATTAAGCTTGGATTGGAGGTGGATTCATGGTTTTGGCGTTTTTTGGTATGATTTGAGGCCTCGAGCAAGTCCGTAACGTATTTTGGAATTGGTTGGTAAGTTTGGTTGAGGTCTCGGGGGCCTCGGGTAGATTCCGAGTGGTTAACTAATCGAAAATGGAAATTTTGGAAGGCTGAGGTTTGCTGGTTGCTGTCATAACCGCATCTGCGGTTTTTGGATCGCAGATGTGGGACCGCAGATGCGACACTTCAACCGCAGAAGCGGTTTTGGGCTAGAAGATAAGGTACCGCAGATGCGGTCATGTTTCCGTAGATGCGGGGACCGCACCTGCGGTAGAGGCATCGTAGAAGCGGAATTGGCGGCTAGGCTGGGATCGCAGATGTGGTTATTTTTTCGCAGAAGCGGATGAGGGGAAGCATGGCGAGAACTATTGGAACCGCATCTGCGGAACCACAGAAGCGGTCTGAAGGCCGCAGGTGCAGAAGCAGCTGGATGCAGAGGGGTTGTTTTAAAATCGGGATTTGGCCATTTTCTCTCATATTTTCATGGCTTGGGCGATTTTTGGGGAGCTTCAAGAGGGGATTTTCGTCATCAACGTCAAGGTAAGTCATTCCCACCTATTTTGAGTTAAATACATCAACTTAGTATGGATTTGAGCATTTCAAATTAGTATAAATTTGAGGTTTTGGTGGAAAACCTAGAAAATTAGTAATCTTGGAATTTAGCCACGATTTTGGGGATGAAATTAAGAGAAAATCATTTAATTGAGTTCGTGAGTTCATGGGTAATCTTTATCTTCGAAAATTTTCGGATTCCGAGCACGTGGGCCCGAGGGCATTTTTGTCAACTTTTTGATCGGGGTTAAAAATTGCTATACATTGGATTATAATGAGTACCATATCATATATTAATGGATTTACATAATTATTGGCTAGTTTTGGAGCGTTGTGCATCGATTCGAGTCTTTGGAAGGGCGTGGAATGCCGATGGTTATGGAACTTCGGAGCGAGGTGAGTCTCCTTTGTAACCCTGTAAGAGGGAATTATCCCCATATGTGAAATAATCAATTATGTGCTCCTATTTGTGGGGGCTACGTACGCACAAGGTGACGAGAGTCCATGCGTAGCTACTATTATGCTATTGTCCGGCGCGCCTATAGATACATCTATTTAATCTGCATTATTTTTTATGTTATTTTGGCGATTTGATCGCACGATTAAGTTTGTAGGATAATGATTCAAATAAAAATAATGGATCTGGTAATAATGAGTCTGGTTTAGTAATTCACATGATTTATCGAAGCATCTATTTAATCTGCCGGGGGCCCGTTCCAAAATTAAACACACACAGGCGGTCAATCAAGTAGTCAACAAGGAAAAATTATCCATAGAAAAGCCAATTCTCTTTTAAAGATTTTTGAAACGAAGTTTAATCTTTTGTGAAAATTCATTTACTAACTCGAGGTGATTTAAGCAATTCAAATATCGATCAATTTACAATTAATCCAAGTATAACATGCCTTTGGGTCCTAGTCTACCCGGACAATAGCATAAAAGTAGCTATGCACAGACTCTCGTCACCTCGTGCGTAGGTATCCCCTACAAATAGGAGCACCTAACCAATTAACTCACCTACGGGAAAAATTCCCTCTTATAAGGTTAGAAAGGAGACTCACCTTGCTCCGAAGATCCATAACCGGCATTCCACGACCTTCTGGAGACTCTAATTGATGCACCACACTCCAAAACTAGTCAATGATTACGCAAATCCATTAATATATGATCAATTATTCATTACAATCTAATTTATAGCAATTCCTAACCCCGATCGAAAGGTTGACAAAAATGTCCTCGGGACCACGTGCCCGGATTCCGAAATTTCTCAAAGATAAAGTTTACTCATGAACTCACGAACTCAAATATATGATTTCCTCTTAATTTCATCCCCAAAATCGTAGTCAAATTCCAAGAATACTATTTTTTTCTAGGTTTTTCCCAAAACCCCAAGTTTTCTACAAATTTCACGCTCAAATCCATACATAGTTTATGTATTTAACTCAAAATAGTTGGGGGATGACTTACCTTGACGTTAATGACGAAAATCCCTTCTTGAAGCTCCCCAAAATGTGACGACCCAAAGGGTCATCACCTATTTTCCTATTTATTCCGTGCTTCTGAGGCCTTGAAAATCTCATTTTTAATCGTCTCGATTTGCGTGCGCAGTCCGGGCGCGAAGCCGGAAAGCCTTAATGTGAAATTCTGTGAAAAATACTAAAATTTGGTATTAAAATGAATAAATTTGACTCTGGTCAATATTTTGGATAAACGGACCCGGACCCGTGAATTGAAGGTCCCGGAGGGTCCGTAGAAAAATATGGGACTCGGGCGTATGCCCGAAATCGAATTCTGAGGTCCCAAGCCCGAGAAATAAATTTTTGAGTAAAATTATTTTTCTGAAAATTATAAGGAAAATTTCAATGAAAATCGATTATAACGTATTGGTATCGGGCCCGTATTTTAGTTCCGGCGCCCGGTACAGGTCTTATATGAGATTTAAGATATTTCTGTGAAGTTTGGTTGAAATCGAATGTCGTTTGACGTGTTTCAGACTATAAGTTCCAAATTTGAAAGTTTATGAAGTTTGAAGAAAAACTATTATTTTTGAGATTTGATTTATTATTTTTGATGTTATTTTGGCGATTTGATTGCACGATTAAGCTTGTAGGATAATGATTCAAATAAAAATAATGGATCTGGCAATAATGCGTCTGGTTTAATAATTCACATGATTTATCGAGCCAGCCTGTGACAAACTTTTAAAGCTTCGTGCACTTCAAAGGTGCCAAAAACTAAATTCTAATCCAATATTGGTACGTTGAGTTGCATTTTGGACATAACTCACATATACTTTTCCTTAATAGTATAAAATTTGAAACAACTGTGCATGCTATTAGAGAATAATTTACCAGTATTTTATATCCAGATTCATAATTTTTTAGTTATGGATTAATTTGTTGCTTTTGACTCGATTCTAGGCTTTCTGTGCAATTGTGTCCTATCAGTGTGATGGCTTTTCTTTCTTTTATGACGCGATAGGCTTTCATAGTATTAAAGAGGAGGGGTGAAAAAGAAGATTATGATTGTTTTTTCTCGAGATGTGTGAATCAATCTGCAAAACGCACAAATAATGTCGGAAAAATAAGGAAATAGAAGAAGAAGAAAAAAAAAATGTAACTAAATTCTTTGATTGAAGGCACAAATAATGAATTTGGGAGCATGTTAAGGTGAACAACAACAACCCAGTATAATCCCACAAGTGGGGTCTGGGGAGGGTAATATGTACGCAGACCTTACCCCTACCCCGGAGGGCAGAGAGGCTGTTTCCAGGAGACCCTCAGCTCAAGACATCAACAAGAGAAGATAAGTTAGTACTATTAATGGAGTCATACTAAGATTAACATGAAATACACAACATAACGCAAAATAACAAAATCGCAGAAATATAATAAATATAAGAAATGCGAAATAGATGTAAGTTATACTAATATCCAACAGATACTTCCCTGTATCGGTAGCTGATCAGTAACATCCTACGATCACCTCATAACTATCTATTCTCACTCTAGTGCACTGTGGAAATATCCACAACTCCCCTAACCTACAACTTTAGTGCTCGACCTCCACAATCCCCTATCCAGGGCCATGTCCTCGGTAATTTTAAGACGCGCTAAGTCCTGTCGTATCACCTCTCCCCAATATTTCTTAGGTCTCCCTCGAGCATGTTAAGGTGGATTGTATATATTATGTAAACAAAATTTGTTTATGCCAGATAATTAGTTAAACATGGACATTAAGGGTAATAAAGTTTCAAACAGTGTATAAGAATGAAAAAATTATTTTATTTCGTGGAAAGGATACAAGGTAGCCATTCTATAAAGGGCTACTATTTCGGAATTAGTCAGTACATCATGAATTTCAGTTTCTCGGTTGGAATTATTCTGAATTGCCCTGAAATTAAGATTTATAGTTTGAAATTTTAGGACAAAATAAATAATAGCTAATATCTAAATAGCATCCGTGAGAATGTCTATCGGGGCACACTTTGCGGTTTATTTCGGACAAACTACATTATTTATGGCTTCCCTCCCTAATTTAAATGCCATACTTTGTTTATATCAAAGGATGAAAAAATGACGCACATCTAACCAACAACAACAACCCAGTATAATTCCACTTAGTGAGATCTGGGGAGGGTAGTGTGTACGCAGACCTTACCCCTACTTTGGGGTAGAGAGGCTGTTTCCAAATAGACCCGCGGCATCCTTCACTCCAAAAACTTCCCACCTTACTTTTGGGAAAACTCGAACTCACAACCTCTTGGTTGGAAATGAGGGTTGCTTACCATCAAAGCAACCCCTCTTGTCTTACACTTGCGTCCTTACCACATCTAACCACACATCACAATTGCGTCCTTACACTTTTTGCTTTTTTTTAATATTTTTTATTACTAAATAGATAGGTTATAATAATAGAGAGGAAGATACTCGATCTCTGTCCTACTAATAACAAAGCTGGATTACTACCTGTCTTTGCAACAATATGCCGAAAAAATACAAAGGTCAACGTGTACTACCTTGTCCAAGAGTGACCAAACATGAGAGTAGGAGAAATGGGTTAGAGAAATAAAAGGTGTTTACCATAAGATGGTTCGGTTGAATTTATAGCATGATTTATAGATAAGTGAATCGATTTAATCCCCAAAATGATAAAGAAATTAAATAAAATATAAAACTTAACATCGAAATCGAGATAAGATAACAGACAGTTTGGCTCTCGGAGCAGGGCTTCCAAAGGCAACAATAAGAATATCATAAAACATAAAATAATGTATTATTTAGCTTGGAATAATGAGTAATTCCGTGGGTTACAATGGCCGTTGAGGTCACTATTTATAGCTAAACATAGGGAACAAGGTCCTAGGATCAAGCCCCTATTAAATGACAATAATGAGGGTCATTCATGAATATGTAACGGCGGGCTATGAGTACCAAAATTCTCTGTAACAGATGTGTATTTAGTGTAGAGAAATATTCTTCATTGAATGTCATTGAAATTGTTGACTTCGGTCTTGACTTCCATTTGCTTCATCTTCCAATGTCCCCGGTTCCACGTGTCATTCTACTATTCAAGTATTTAATGTGAATCTATTTTACCCCATACAAAAGGGATTTTTCTGTATATATATAAAATTGCAAACTATTCTACCTGTTTAAACTGAAGTTTGCCAATTACCATAATTTTTTTTAACAATTTGAATACATCCTCCTTAAAACACTCTGAAACTGTGATTAACGCCTATAATTGTGACGACCCGGTCAGTCATCTCATGAGTTACCGCTCCGTTTCTCCCATTTCTACTTTATTATGCTTCGTTATCAGTGTTTTGTGGTATCAGATTGGTCGGATCGAGTCCAAAATAATTTTCGATACGGTTTGAGACACTTAGTCTCTTTTAAGGAAGCTTAAGTTGGAAAAGTCAACCGGAAGTTGACTTATATGTTAGAAGGCTCGGATGTGAGTTCCAATGGTTCGATTAGCTTCGGTAGGTAAATTATGACTTAAGAGTGTGATTGGAATGGGTTTTGGAGGTCCGGAGTAGAATTAGGCTTGAATTGACGAAGTTGATATTTTGTCGATTTTTGGTTGGTCGGTGAGATTTTGATCCGGGGGTCAGAATGGAATTCCGAGGGTCGCACTAGCTTCGTTG
This sequence comes from Nicotiana glauca, assembly GCA_026770625.1. Classification (NCBI taxonomy): domain Eukaryota; kingdom Viridiplantae; phylum Streptophyta; class Magnoliopsida; order Solanales; family Solanaceae; genus Nicotiana; species Nicotiana glauca. The sequence goes on along the minus strand of MU719164.1, from coordinate 20,012 downwards.
TATCATTTGGGATGTGTGTGCAAAATTTCAGATCATTTGGACGTGGTTTGGTTGGGATTTTGATCAAAAATGTTTTTCGGATAATTTTGGATTCTTAGGCTTGAATCCGATGAAAATTTGATATTTTGATATTGTTTTGAGTGTTCCGAAGGTTGGAACAAGTTTGAAAGATATTATGGGATATGTTGACATGTTTGGTTGAGGTCCGAGGGCCTCGGGTGAGTTTCGGGTTGTCAATCGGACCATTTCATATTGTGCAAAACTGCAGAAGTTCAGCTGTTACTGTTGCTGGTTTTTGACATTCGCGTTCGTAGTGCATGTTCCGCGATCGCGAAGGTGTGAGGTAGATGGTCTTTGCATTCGCGTTTCCCCAATCGCTTTCGCGATGTTCTGATGTGGCGATTCTTCGCGTTCGCGAGGGCCAAGTCGCATTCGCATAGAGGAAGAGGATTAGCTAGGGTTCCTTAATGTTTTGTTCTACGCGTTTGCGTAGATAGGGTCACGATCGCGTAGGTTTATGTTGCTGTGAATCGTGGTCGCTAGGTATCATTCGCGATCGCGTAGTTGGATGATCATGAGCATCGCGTTGGCATGAGGATATACGCGATCGCATAGAGTAAATTATGGGCCGTGCTCCACAATCGCGATGGATTTTTCGCAATCGCGATTAAGTAAAAGTGAGAGTTGGGCAGAATGTTTTAAAAGCTCATTTTCGCGAATTTGAGGGTAAGTTCCTCCATTGTTGGTCGATTTTGAAGTTTTTGGAAGAAAATTGAAGAGGGATTCAAGGGGAATTACCTGGAGGTAAGATTCTTGGACTAAAAACTCGATTATTATGTGAATTCCACCTAGAAAATCATGAAAACTATTGCCTAAAAATTGAAGAACTAGGGCTTGAGAAATTGGACTTTTGATTTGGGATTTGAAGGACCATTTGGGTTCGGATTTGAGAACTTTTGATATGTATGAACTCGTGGGGAGATAAAGAATATTATGATGTAAAAATTTCTAAGTTTTGAGAAGTGGGCCCGGGGCTCGGGTTTTGCTAATTTCGGGATTTTTGGTATTTTCCGATTGTTTTCTCTTGGGCTTTGTTCCCTTTGCATACTGTGGCGTATTCGTTCTGATTTTGGATAGATTCAACGCGTGTGGAGGCCGATTCGAGAGGCAAAGGCATCGCGAGCTAGAGATTTAGCCGGTTCGAGGTGAGTAATGATTGTAAATGATGCTGTGAGGGTTTGAAACCCCGGATTTGCACATCTTAGTGCTATGTTGAGGTGAGGCACACGCTTGACGATAAGCGTGGGGTCGTGTACTATTGGGAATTGTGACTTGGTCCGTCCCGATTGATGATTTTACCATGTATTTGACTGAAACTTCTTTGTTATCATCATGATTTGGGTTTCGTGCCAACTATTTCAACCTTTCGGGAATTTTTATTACTATTTTCTCACTGTTTTGACTTATTAATTGAACTCAGACAAGTTATTATCCATTGTTTTACTATTCAGCCAATTTCACGGAGTTATGAGACTTAAATAATATTCTAAATGATGTTTTGGGCTGAGAAATACTGTTTTACTAATGCCCGAAGGGCTTGTGACTATTTTTGACTAAGTAAGGCCGAGGGCCAAGTTGTGAGAAAATACTGATACTGATTTGAGGCCGAGGGCTTGAGATATGTACGCCACGAGGTGGCTTGTTGATATTGTTTATGAGGTCGGGGGCCTGATATATATATGCCACGAGGTGGCTTGACTGATATGAGGTTGAGGGCCTAGATTTGATGCCACGAGGTAGCTTGATATTGTGCTTGGACCGTAAGGGTCCCCTCCTGGAGTCTACACGCCCCCAGTGAGCGCGGGTACCCATTGTGATATGAGATATAGCCCGAGGGGCTGATATTGTACTATGTGATAGCCCGAGGGGCAGGTATTATTCTATATGACTGCCCGATGGGCTGGTACCGTTCTATGTGATAGCCTGAGGGGCTGGTATGGTTCTGAGATATTGCCCGAGGGGCAGAGTTGTTGACATTGTGCCCGAGGGGCGAACCTTTATGTGATATCTTTCATATTTACTTGTCATTTTACCTGTTAAACTATGGTATTTGTGCCCAAGGGGCAGATTTTCTATGCTTATCTGCACTAACTGCTTTGCATTCATTTGCATAACTATTGAAAAGTCATTTTTAAAGGAAGTTTGAACTGAGATAAGATGTTTTTAAGATATTTCACAGCTTCATTTCTTTCTTAAATGGTTTTATACTCCTTCTATGCAGTATGTTGATATGCTTTACGTGATTTCTTACTGCTCAGTTGTTATTTACCTTTATTACTCACTAAGTTGGAGTATTTACTTTACTCCCTGCACCTTGTGTGTAGATTCAGGTATTTTTTAACCCGGTAGCGGGTGTTGGTTGATCACAGGCAGAGTCATCGAAGTATAGAAAGGTAACTGCCAGCGTCTGTAGCACTGCTTTACTCCCTTTTTATTTCATTCATCTATACTCAGAACATTCAGACTTGTCAGTTGTAGTGAGACCCTAGTAGATGCGCGTGACTTGTGATACTCCGGTTTGGGCTGTGTTTAGGTTGTACTTCTGCATTGTTATGATATTATCTGCTCTTTGAAATTATTAAATCATATTTTAGCCTGTTTTATTGTTGTTTAGCTGTTCAACTTCGAATTGGAGATGTGTCGGCTGGCCTTGTCTTCACCAGAGGCTGCATCACGATCGGGTATGGGTTTAGGGTCGTGACAAGTTGGTATCAGAGCTAGGTTACATAGGTCTCACGAGTTAAGAGCAGGTTTAGTAGAGTCTTATTGGTACAGAGACGTCTGTATTTATACTCAAGAGGCTACAAAACCTTTAGGAAAAACTCCACTTTCTTGAAATTCTTATCGTGCGTCCTTGGTTCAGCTTGAAGTGTAGCTCTTGAAATTCCTTCCACACATTCGTATGCGCGAACGAGTGCTCAGTATCATATATGCCTTGATGGCTTGTGATTCCCTGATCGAGGGGCGAGATGTGATCTCTGTGAGTTTGATGTTGGGCCAGTCTGGAGGACTTGAGCCCGGATCTTTTCCTATGGCTTGAGCACCGAGGTGCTGATTGTGTGAACAAGTATTTTTGAATTTATATGTTCGGTATTTTCCCTATTAGTGGAAGTGACGGCTGGATGGCTATGTAATGAGAATGTTAGTGCTGCGAGATGTATTTGTATGATTTGGAAGCGACGAGAAAGGTCTACTGGAGCATAGAAGAACTATTAGGTGCTTGATTTGTGTCTTGATTCGAGTTATAGCCCCGATTTATGAACGTGTGAAGAATCTTTACATGTCCCCTAGTTGGGAGTGGAGTAAATTTCATGTTACGGTATGAGTTTAGACTCAAGAAAACTAAGTGAATATGTAATGTGTATGATGGTGAAAGGTATACAGAAATGCTAGTTGGAGGCAAAACAGGTGGGTTGCCTCCTGTAGAGTGTTCTAAAGTTGTGTGTTCCTTATGTTGTCTGTTAGAAAATATCATTTACAAGTGAAGAATATGTATTGAAATCTAAATTGGGTTGCTTAGAGAGTGGGTGTAACTGTTGCGAGAGTGAATGCGAGATTTGCAGAAGAGTTAAACTCTAAATGATCTATGTTTTCACAAGTTTATAAAGGATTTGAGTTTAATCTCATTATGGTATTATGGCATCAATAGAGTATAAGAGTTATGAGTTATTGGGTGCATATTAATCTATGGCTTCGAGCCAAGTGGGGGAGTCTGCTATTGGTTAGACGACTGCACAGTTAGGTGCTATGTTGGTCTTAGTTTGGGGCGTGTTGGTGAGCCAGTTATGGCTTACGGAGATTGAGGTCGAGGATGGCTTGAGTGAAGGAACATTTTGGCAAAGGTTATATTATGCTTCGTAGGTGTATGAGAATCACGGGATGTCTTAAGTTGTTGTGGGTAAATAATGCTCAGTGCATAGAGCAATAAGTCACTTGGTTGTATTGGGATGAGGTTACATTCTACGATGTCAGAGTGCCAATGAGGCACGGGTGGTTCTATTTGTTTGGTCAGGCTAATTGCAGTTTGAATAGAGTGAATGACTCTCAAGAATAGTTCTAATGTGTTCAAGATTCTACATGGAACAATTGGGTATTTTAAAGTTGTGTATGTGGTTAGAAACTGAGTTTTCATTGGAAGATGTCAAGACCGGTAGTGCTTTTAATGTTAATTGTGGGATTCTATGTATCAGTATCAGGAAGGTAAATGTAACGGATTTAGATTTGCAGGAAATCTCTTCAGAGTAAATCATTTTTGAGCGTGGTGCTCGTGGGAATATCTGAGAAAGTATTCAGCGACTTATGAGCCTCACACGGTATGGCTTTATGCTTGGGTTCCGTGTGGTAAGTCTAGGTTGAGGAATTGTGACGATATAGAAAGAAGGAATATCAAGTTGAAGGTAAATCAGAAGGAATCTCGGATAGATAGGATAGATGGGTAGAAGGTCAGATTGTTATGGTAAGGATATGATTAGTTCCTTGGGTGTGTACGGAGTAATGAGTTCCTATAGGTATTTCGCGGCAATGCTCTTAGGTTTTGATGGCTTGCGTAGCTTGGTTGAGTTAGAAGGATTCAGTCCAGGCAAGTCTGGTTTGTATAAGAGGAACTCGGAGAGTTCTTGATGGTTTCTACCTCAGTTGGGGATGTATATTTTCTATGGGCATGAAGAGCATGGGATGCATAGTGATTTTCTTCTAGATAGGATCAATAGAAAGTTCTTGACTAGTTGAGTACGTAGATGTTTGTGGCTCGTAAGGGATATGAAGTTCTCAAGTTATCCTAGGTTGGTATGGTATATGCGGTATATTGTGGAGGATTGAGATTTGCGTGTGCAAGGTCACAGTTCACTTTTGAACGGAAAGTCATAAAACTCTTAGGCAGCACAGGCAGTTTCAGATGATTAGGGGAATGATCTTCAGATGATTAGGAAAGTGGTATTGCTAATTGGAGTGAATTGATGAGGGTATATCTTGCAGAAAAGGAAATGGGATTAAGTTGATGGTGCACCGGTAGTATTCCGGCACTTTCTTGTTAGGTCGGTTGCTGATATTTGAGGTTGCCTGGTGGTATAGAAGAATTTTAGAGTATCTCTCAGGGAATGACTGGGATCAGGTATGGTGATTCGTGTGCTATATGGAATTGGAGAATGGGAGTTCTCATATTCAGGTTATGTTGTGATTGTGGGTTGCGTGTATCGACACTGTTTAGTGACTATCGAGGTTGGAGACCCGAGTGGATATTTTGTGCTTGGTATGTTATATTTTTGGATGTGATATTGGGTTCATACTGGTTGTCGCCGTGTTGTGTCATTCTGGACTATCGTGCTAAGGCAGCGATCTTGGCTATGCCGAAAATGCCACGAACGGAGTAGTGAAGTTCAATGGATTATGGTCTAGTAGGGTGGTTTTATATTTTGAAGATTCAGTGGATGGTTGGGAAGGATTTCCTTTCTTATTTGGGCTTTCATGATGTATGACAGTGTAAAGGCTCCTCATATTAATTTAGTTCCGGTGATGAGGTACTTTTCGGGTGTGTTTCTTGTGGCCGAGCATGTCGCCAGGCAAGGTTGTTGATTTCGGTATTGATTTGATGTCGGTCACCGTATCGTATGGCGCCAACAGAGTTAAAGGAGTTGAAGGAGTAGCTTCAGGTTTCCTTGATAAGGAGTTCGTTGGCAGGCTAATATGGATGCGTGTTCTAACTTGGGTCGGCTTGGTTAGATCCAAATTGTATTGTTTAGGGATGTGTTGATTCGACTGTTATTGAGCTTACTAGTAATCTGGGGAGATCTATAAGTTACCTTTCTGTGTTGCGAGGTATATGGTTTATTGGTTATAGGCGCATATGGTGCGGTTCTATTGGGGTCTCATAGTGGAAGTCGAGCGGGAAGAGTAATTGGGTGTTGCTCGGCGAATGGCGTATCGGTTATGTCCTTTCGGGTCTGCGCGGTGTATGTTATTTGCTTCACCGTGGGTGTGATGATTTGCTTTGATTCCAGACATCAAATTGTGCGTGGTTGTCGATTTTGAGCATAATGACTTGAGGTGTTTCATGTGGAGCAGTGTTTGGATAGGATCCCGCATTTGCAGCGAAGCTATGCGGAGATATGACCTTGTGGGTTAGATTCGTGGTGTTCTATTCCTATGATGTGAGATGGGTTCTCAGCCTTGTGTTGTGGTGGTACTGGTGAGATTGAGGTACAACTCTTTCATTTGAGTCATTTCCATGATTTGAGTATGTTCGGACTGTTGCTTATTGGTGCGCGTGTTGTGCGAGTTGTGGCTTAGGCCTGTATTGATATGTGATGTCACCAGAGTAGTGTGTTGGATTAGAAGAGATCGTTGGGATCTTAATGAGTATGAACAAATTCGATTTCAGTATGTTGGAAGGATAATATCGAGCTTCGGCTCAGAAATTTGATGTAGTATTTGCCAAAGGAGAAGTGGCTTCATGAATGGTTGATATGGGAAATGTTTATGGCTTACCGCGTGTTTTAGTTATCATTGGCAGTATATGAAAGTGTTGGGAGGAGACTTTAATTGATAAGAGTTTTCTATCGGTATTCGGGTGTTGTGTGCAGCTACTGTGATTAGAAGTTATCACTACAAGTGTTGAGTTATGTGGTCTATCATGTAATTGTACCTAAGGTTGCAGGTATGGGTTATTACAACTGGTTCAGGCTTATTCTGAATATAGATGTGAGGTTCTGATCTTGTGTATGATTTCGAAAATGGAAATGTGGTTCTAAGGTTTATGGGCTACATTAGGTTGTGAAATTTCAGTTACATTGTGTTATCGGACCTATATGAGATAGGGTGACATGGGATCACCCCCGGGTATATCCATGGTAAGGTTATTCAGTGACTGGTTGGCTTTTGTAACAACTCCGGGAACGTTTGAGGACAAACGTTTGTTTAACTTGGGGAGGATGTGATGACCCGGCCAGTCGTCTCATGAGTTACTACTCCATTTCCCTAATTTCTACTTCTTTATGCTTCGTTATCCGTGTTTTGTGGTATCGGGTAGGTCGGATCGAGTCCAGAATAATTTTTGATAAGATTTGAGATACTTAGTCTTTTTTAAGGAAGCTTAAGTTGAAAAAGTCAACCAGATATTGACTTATGTGTTAGAGGGATCGGATGTGAGTTCTGATGGTTCGGTTAGCTTCGGGGGTGATTTATGTCTTAGGAGTGTGATCGGAATGGGTTTTGGAGGTCCGGAGTAGAATTAGGCTTGAATTGGCAAAGTTAATATTTGGCAATTTCCGGTGGTAGGTGAGATTTTGATCCAGGGTCGGAATGGAATTTCGAGGGTTGCAATAGCTTCGTTGTGTCATTTGGGTTGTGTGTGCAAAATTTCAGATCATTCAGACGTGGTTTGGTTGGGTTTTTGATCAAAAATGTATTTCAGAAGATTTTGGGACTCTTAGGCTTGAATCCGATGCAAATGTGATGTTGTTTTGAGTGTTCCGAAGATTGGAACAACTTTGAACGATGTTATGGGATATGTTGGCATGTTTGGTTGAGGTCCCGAGGGCCTCAGGTGAGTTTCGGGTGGTCAATTGGACCATTTCATGTTGTGCAAAATTGCAGAAGTTTAGCTGTTGGTGTTGCAGGTTTTTGACCTTCGCGTTCGCAGTGCATGTTCCGCGATTGCAAAGGTGTGAGGTAGATGGTCTCCGTGTTCGCATTTCCCCAATCGCGTTCATGATGTTGTGATGTGTCAATTCTTCGCGTTCGCGAGGGCCAAGTCGCGTTTGCATAGAGGAAGAGGATTAGCTGGGGTTCCTTAATATTTTGTTCTACGCGTTCGCGTAGATATGGTCACGATCGCGTAGGTTTATGTTGCGGTGAATCGCGGTCGCTAGGTATTATTCGCGATCGCGTAGTTGGATGATCATGAGCATCACGTTCGCATGAGGATATACGCGATCGCATAGAGTGAATTATGAGTTGTGCTTCGCGATAGCGATGGATTTTCCGCAATCGCGATTAAGTAAAAGTGAGAGCTGGGCAGAATGTTTTAAAAGCTTATTTCCGCGAATTTGAGGCTAAGTTCCTTCATTTTTGGTCAATTTTGAAGCTTTTGGAAGAAGATTGAAGAGGGATTCAAGGGGAATTACCTGGAGGTAAAATTCTTGGACTAAAAACTCGATTATTATGTGAATTTCACCTAGAAAATCATAAAAACTAAGCCTAAAAATTGAAGAACTAGTGCTTGAGAAATTTGACTTTTGATTTGGGATTTGAAGGACCATTTGGGGTCGGATTTGAGAACTTTTGATATGTATGAACTCATGGGGAGATAAGGAATCTTATGATGTGAAAATTTATGAGTTTCGAGAAGTGGGCTCGAGGCTCGGGTTTTGCTAATTTTGGGATTTTTGGTATTTTTCGATTGTTTTCGCTTGGGCTTTGTTCCCTTAGCATATTATGATGTATTTGTTCTAATTTTGGATAGATTCGACGCGCGTGGAGGCCGATCGAGGGGCAAAGGCATCGCGAGCTAGAGATTTAGCCGGTTCGGGGTGAGTAATGATTGTAAATGATGCTCTGAGGGTTTGAAACCCCGGATTTGAACATCGTAGTGCTTTATTGAGGTGAGGCACACGCTTGATGATAAGCGTGGGTTCGTGTACTATTAGGGATTGTGACTTGGTCCATCCTGATTGATGATTTTACTACGTATTTGACTAAAACTTATTTGTTATCATCATGATTTGGGCTGATTGTCATATTTGGGCTTCGTGCCAACTATTTGAACCCTTCGGGGATTTTATTACTATTTCCTCAATGTTATGACTTATTAATTGAACTTAGTCATGTTATTTTCCATTGTTTTACTATTCAGCCAATTTCACGCAGTTTTGAGACTTAAATGATATTTTAAATGATGTTTTGGGCTGAGAAATACTGTTTTACTAATGCCCGAGGAGCTTGTGACTATTTTTGACTGAGTAAGGCCGAGGGCCAAGTTGTGAGAAAATACTAATACTGATTTGAGGCCGAGGACCTGAGATATGTACGCCACGAGGTGGCTTGTTGATATTGTTGGTGAGGCTGAGGACCTAAGATATATACGCCACGAGGTGGCTTGACTGATATGAGGCCGAGGGCCTAGATTTGATGCCACGAGTTAGCTTGATATTGCGCTTGGACCGTAAGGGGACCCTCCCGGAGTCTGCACACCCCCAGTGAGTGCGGGTACCCATTGTGATGTGAGATATAGCCCGAGGGGCTGATATTATACTATGTGATAGCCCAAGTGGCTGGTATTGTTCTATGTGACTGCCCGAGGTGCTGGTACTGTTCTATGTAATAGCCCGAGGGGCTAGTATGGTTCTGAGATATTGCCCGATGGGCGGAGTTGTTGACATTGTGCCCGAGAGGCGAACCTTTATGTGATATCTTTCATATTTACTTTTCATTTTACCAGTTAAACTATGATATTTGTGCCCGAGGGGCGGATTTTCTGTTCTTATCTGCACTAAATGCTTTGCATTCATTTGCATAACTGTTGAAAAGTCATTTTTAAAGGAAGTTTGTACTGAGCTAAAATGTTTTTAAGAGATTTCACAGCTTCATTGCTTTCTTAAATGGTTTTATACTCCTTCTATGCAGCATGTTGATATGCTTTACGTGATTTCTTACTGCTCAGTTGTTATTTACTTTTATTACTTACAGAGTTGGAGTACGCACTTTACTTCCTGCACCTTGTGTGTAGATTCAGGTATTTCTGAACCTGGTAGCAGGTGTTGGTTGATCAGAGGCAGAGTGATCGGAGTTTAGCAAGGTAGCTGTCGGCGTCCGCAATACTGCTTTACTCCCTCTTTATTTCATTCACATGTACTCAGTACATTTAGACTTGTCAGTTGTAGTTAGACCCTAGTAGATGCCCGTGACTTGTGACACCGCGGTTTGGGTTGTGTTTGGATTGTACTTCCGCATTCTTAAGATATTATCTGCTGTTTAAAATTATTAAATCATGTTTTAGCCTGTTTTATTGTTTTTTAGCTGTTTAACTTCGAATTGGAGATGTGTCGGTTGGTCTTGTCTTCACGAGAGGCGCCATCACGAGCGGATATTGGTTTAGGGTCGTGACGATAATTAAGGGATTCGGTTTAGGGCTGTCTAAGGGGAGGGTATTGGTTCTTCTGAGTTAAGAGTATGCGGATGGTAAGGTAAGGGAAGTATTCCTTAAGGGTACTTTTATTAAGGGGATTTAAGGGTACAGAGTAAGGATACTTTTATTGATATCCTATCATACCTCTATCGATGGTAAGGATGTGGTATGTGGTACTTAAGGGTACATTACCGGTACTTAGGGGTAATTCAGATACAATATAAAAAATTATACTTAAATACAAACCAACCTTGATGGATGAAAAAATTCAATACTTTTATTTCAAAAATTTATTAAAATAAAATTATAATTACGGATTTTTTAATAGCTTCTATTGCTTCTTCGCTTGAAATTGATAACACTTATTTTTCTGCGTTCCTGCTGTCTCCGGTAGATAGTATTTCACTATAGGCATCGTCGTCTTCTTGAATTATTTCTGGAAGGCCAAAGTTTCTTCTTTTTCAATATTTCAGCAAGTTTTCATTTCCTTCATCAGCGCAAACATTATTTTTAACAACTGTTCTAGTATGTAACGCCTAAACCCAGACTGGTTAGAATTTTTCAAATGAGGACCCCCCTCCTTAGCATTACCCTTAGTCAATCCATTATACATTATACGGAAAAGGGTCTGATATATCCTTGTACCATGGTAAATTGTTTAAAATTATCCCCCGTTATACTATTTGGCCATAAAAGTCCCTACCGTCCAATTATCCTAACAAATCTGCCCTTACTTTGACGGAAGTGCCACGTGGCATCCATCCTTGCCTCTTTTTAAATCTGGCCACGTGGCACTTCCGTCATAATAAGGGCAGATTTGTTTGAATAGTTGGACGGTAGGGACTTTTATGGCCCAATAGTATAACGGGGGATAATTTTAAATAATTTACCATAGTATAAGGATATATCAGACCATTTTCCGTACATTATAATATCAGTTTAGGAGCCATTTCTAACAATAGATATTAAACAATAAATAGTAACACAAGTATAACAAAAATAAATGCGAAAATTAATATGAGTCCTAGAATGTTAATTGCTATTAGAGATAGAGAATTAGAGAAATATAAGAGTCTTGTGTGAAAACTGAAATAATGAAATGGGGTATTTATAGGTTTAAAATAAAGCCAAAGTGTATTTGAACAAACTTAAAGGTTAAAAACATAAATTAGGGGGTAGGATGGGTGTTAGGGGGCTAGGGAGGCAAAAATAGACGTTTCGTTTGTTGCCAACGACATTTTTTTAATAAAAAATAACCATTGACTAATGCTGCAAAAATGACCACATTTAAAAAAAAACTTAAGGGTATCCATACGGGTACCGGTACAGTACCGAACCGGTATCTTAAGGGTACTAACCGGACAGGTACTAAGGGCATTTTTTAGGTGCCCTCCCATTACCCTTATCCATTATCTAAATCCCTCACCTCTATCCCCAATCCGGACCGATATGGTACTGGTACGAACCGGTAGGAGTACTAGTAAAACCCTCCCCTTAGACAAACCTAATGCAATTACATCCATTTTATTTTGCTCTTTTCTCTTCTCTTCATCTTCTTCTGAATAACATATAATTACCCGCGATTAACGGATCTTCCTCCTTAAAACATCTCCTCTTTCACTCTCAAACGCTAACTGTCGTTGACGATCGAGTTAAAGCTTCAAAATTTGATACTTTTTACATCATCTTACTATAATAAAAATAATCATTATAAAAATGCAACATATAAAATTAGGTTATTAACACACAATTTAAATATAATTTTTATACAACTCATCATATAATAATAATATAACTTTTGTATCGAAAACCAAAAGTATACCACTTTCATACAATATTCACACAAATGTAATAGAGTTAGGTTCAGCTCATCACAATACACATTATGATCGCCAATAATATACCAAATGTGAAGCAAATGAGTCTTTTAGATGGTATTAGAGTCTGTAGTAGTCAAGTTGAGTTTTGTTGAATTTTTTTGTTACCGTATTACCTATTTTGTATTTTTGAAAAAAGAATTATAAATGAAAAAATACAAAAAAAATTATTTTTAGTTTATTTTGTTCATTGCTTTTCTAGAACTACGCTTGGTCCGATTCAAGTGGAACCTGATACGCACTCAATCTACATCGAGTACGATCGAATCATTTTTGAAAATTAAAAAAAAAAAGGAAAAAGAAAAGATGAAATTATGGGATGTGAGAAATGAGAGTGAAGAAAAAAGTGATAATGAGAAAGAAAATGAGCAAACCAAGGAGTGTTAAAGAGAAAAGAAAAGAGGAAGGCTAGAACAAGCAAATTGGGATGATACCTTATGACCTTCGTACCTTCGAAGTCATTTTAGAACCGTTAACAGTGACTAGGTGCATCGCACATAACGTGAGAATATCTTTATGTTAAATGTCCTAACGCTAACGTGATGACTTCATTTTGTTCTTCTTTGTTATCTTTATTATAGCAGAAGTGTGGTTGGTTTGTGGTTCATAAATTGGTAACTCCTCCCTACAACATAAAGTCGAAAGGCAATGGTAGACAACAACGAAATTGAGTTGGTTGATACTGGTGCCCAAAAGCAATTGTTTGAACGAGACACTAGGTTGGTTGAAGAAGTAAGGATGTTAAGGCAATGCATGACGGACATGTATCAGGCTTGGATCACTGGCAAGGCACTACCCACGCCACCACCTAGCTTCCTAGATGCCACCCTTACCCAAGCCCCGGTCATAGTGTCAGATGATCCAGCATATTCTCCAGATTTTTCCGCTTATCATAGCTTTCCTAACTTCCTCAGTAGCTCCATTTTGGTCCTCTAACTACATTTTCCAGAAATAACCCTCCTATCATATCTACTATTCCCGCTATCACATCTTCTCGATAACCTTTCTTTCATAGATCCAACTACGAACACTAGTTCAAATCTCTTGATACCCAATATTACCCCCCAGAATTGGCCCACAACACCACGGACTCATACAATCCTAGTAGCGTTTATCGTATTTCTAATAAATAAATTAAGATTATTATGGTCAATTTTAATAATAACTAATGTGAAAAGATAAAAAAATTTAATATATGTAAAATAGCAAAAAAAATTCAGTTAAAGTGGATACTAAGCAGTTAATCATTTTTTTCTGTCAAAGCAGTAGATCGATTCAAAAGGTCAAAAAAGGGGTACCTCAACCGTGAACACACAAACCAACACCGACGTATCTTACCTTGGTCCTCCCATTTGTCTGTCTCATGCATCAATTCATCCCCCATCTAATTAAGTAATAAAGTAATAACTCGTCTCTTTGAGTTTTTCCACATGTTCTCTTTTCTACTTCATCTTCTCCAAGAAAAATTCTCAAAAAGAAGAAGATTTCAAATATTTTCGTTTAGGGAATACATGAATTTGTTCATGGATTTTAAGATCGTATTCGGATACTATATATCATTCCTAAGCCTAATAGTGTTAGAAAAATTGCAGAAGGTTAAAAGAGAAGTATAAAAAAGGACGAAGTAATTTAGTATATAAAGATATGAGTTTCCGGGTTTAGATCGAAATTACATTCCCCAAAACCTAATACGAGACTGTATAAGATCACTATCTTTCAATAAATATTGGTCGTATATTTTTTTGGGAATTACAAGCAATTCTACGTCAGAATACAACAACGCTAGAGTTATACTTAGTGAGCTTAGCTTTTTAAGGTCTTAAAAGTGGCTTTCAGCCACCGATGTGGGTACCCCACGTATACAAACTATATCTAACAAATAGCCATGATGTTGTCATGCTCAACCTCGAACATAATTTCTGCATCATCCTTCTTCCGTTCTATAATTTTGCTGATACGTGTCATTATTTAACCGCCCCACACGTTGCAAGTATATTTTTCACTAATACAAAATCCCCTACTAGAATATGAACTCTTATTGTTCCCTATTGGCAAATTCGTACTTCTTCTAAATATTTTAATATTTTAATTTTCCAAAATCTTGGGAAAAGTCCATTAAGAACCCCTTTCTCCTTGTTCTGGTTCACTTTATCTCTCTCTCTCTTCTGAATTTCCGTGTTGACTTATCTCCTTTATCAATGTGCATCTTATAATTGCATGCACCTCCCTTTACTTCTCTTTACAAGTATATATATAACAACCCTTCTCTTGTTTTTCCACAGAAACCATCACCAACATTTCAATTCCTTCAACCTCAAACTCCACTTTATTTCCATCAAAACTCTGTTGACTTCGTATAGAATCGTGTAGTCGTCGGTTTTATCACTAGAATACCTATGAGATAGTGATCGGCTTATCGAATGCCTTCTTTCTTACTTTTTTGAGAAGCTCTTTTACGATATTCTTTTCCTTCTCCCCTAAAAAAACTCGGTCCATTACTTGAAAAGATACGCAATATTATCTCTTAGCCTTTTCTTGAAATCTATTTATTCAGCTAATCCAGATTCGTGTCGAGTAAGTTCACTAAGGAAGTAAATTGTACTATACCAAGAAGTTCTTCATTCTTAAAGGTTCGAACCTGAAACCTCTCCACTGTGAAACTAAAAAAGATGGCAGAAGTTGAAGTTCCTGACTATTTTCTTTGCCCAATCTCAATGCAAATGATGAGAGATCCAATCACAACATCAACTGGAATAACCTATGATAGAGAAAACATAGAGAAATGGTTAATCAAGTTCAAGAACACAACTTGTCCAGTCACCAAACAAGAGTTATTGACCATTGATCTTACCCCTAACCACACTCTCCGCCGTCTGATCCAATCTTGGTGCATCAAGGATTCTTCCAATGGTGTCGAACAAATTCCAACTCCAAAGCCTCAAGTAACAAAAACCCATGTTTTAAAACTCCTTAAACAAGCTATGGAATCCCCAGAAATGCAACTTTCTTGCTTGAGGAAACTTAGATCCATTGCGCATTCAAGTGAGAGCAACAAGAAGTGTTTAGAATCAGTTGGGGTTATAGATTTCTTAGTTTCAATTATAAAGAAGAAAGATATGGCTTTTGTTGAAGATTCAGAGCATGTGTCATCTGATATAGTTTCGCGAAAAATACTGCATACTCCACTCGAGTTCACTAAGTCAAGTGATGAAGCATTGGATATTCTCTTCCATCTTAATCCCTCTAATGAGGAATTTAAAAAGTTCATCTCTCAAGATGAATTTTTCTTGGATTCTTTATTACATTTCTTGAAATGTGGGAATTACCAATCTCGAGCCCATGCAATAACCCTATTAAAATCAGCTTTCAATGTAGCTGATCCAGGGTTATTAATTGGTGTAAAACAAGAATATTTTAAAGAAATAGCATCTGTTTTAAAAACCAAAATGTCACAACAAGCTACCAAGGCTGCACTTAAATTACTAGTGGAACTTTGTCCATGGGGGAGAAATAGAATCAAAGCAATTGAAGTTGGAGCAGTTTCAACCCTAATTGAGCTACTTCTTGACACAAATGAAAGAAGATCATGTGAATTGATCTTAGCAATTTTACACCAACTTTGCAGTTGTGCCGAGGGCCGAGCTGAGTTATCGAGCCATGGGGCTGGAGTCGCCATTGTTTCCAAGAAAATTCTTAGGGTTTCTCAAGTGGCAAGTGATAGAGGAGTGAGGATTCTTTCTTCTATTTCGAAATTCTCGGCGAATTCTAGGGTTCTTCAAGAGATGTTGCAAGTGGGAGTTGTGTCAAAATTGTGTTTGGTGCTTCAAATGGATAGTTGTTCAAAGACCAAGGATAGAGTTAAAGAAATCCTAAGGTTACATTCTAGGGTTTGGAGAGATTCTTCTTGTATTCCTCCTTATTTACTCTCTTCTTATCCTTCATAAAAGAAAATTAATTTTGTTTTGGCCTTTTCATGTTTGGATGGATTAATTGAACTTTTATATACACTCCCTATGTAATTTAACTAGCTATGACAAGTTATTACCTCATCTTTTTAGATCTTTGTCGCCTACTGATTTACTCCCTAAAAAGTAAGACCTTGAACCCAAAGCAGCGAAGAACAACTAAAATTTGCTACAAAAGCCGGCTGACATGGATATTTTTGCGTATGAGAACGTAATAATGGAGAAAATAATAGTCAAAATAGGATTTAAATAGGATTTATTTTGGCTAGAATTCTAATTACATTATGAACAGTACATGTATAGAAATTAAAATGTGTCTTTGTTATGTAGATGATTGAGAGAGATTTCAAAATGTAGCATTTGACCATAGATGATGGAGTTAGTTAGCCTCACAAAACAACAAACATAAGAAGGCAATTTATTTTGATCCGTTGACCTTCTTGAGATGCGATATTTGTTTACCCTGCTTTTCAAGAGTTAATTTAATTAATCTTCAAGGCTAAATTAAATTAGATTAATTTTATAGTTTAAAATTAAACTTTAAATATTTTAAAATTATGCGAAAAGAACAGTAAATTATTTATTTTTAGGTCAATATAATAGAAAAATATATTTTAAAATATAGGTCATAATTCACACAATTTAAAACCGCAAAAAGCGAAAAGTAACATATAATTGTTAAGAGTTGTGCTTGTGGTCTGACTTTCCAGACACTTCTTCAAGTGGTTCAAGACTTCAAAATATTGGGTTATGGAGTATGGGTTATGGAGGAAAAGATTATTTTATGGAGTATGAGTTATGGAGTTCTTTTATGGAGGAAAAGATTCTTTTATCATGTATAAATATACGAGTCCTTGTACAGCTTTAGGGACAGAGATTGTGAAAATATTCTTTCTGCAATATCTTGCTTTCATCTTTTCTTTACAATTTTTGCTTACATTTTCATGGTATCAGAGCAAGTGTAGAATTCCTGCAAAGTCAGTTCATTTTTTTTCTCTGATTCACGATAATAGAAATTCCCACTCCCCTTGCTGAAAATACCAGTAATTCTTCTACTGAAAGGAGTAATGGATCTACTGTGACTGATACAATAGATTCATCACATGCCTTTTACTTACATCCTTCAAACTATACCGACATGAATCTGGTCTCCACTGTCTTTGATGGTAGAAGTTATGGAGGAGAGCCGTGGTGATAGCTCTTTCAGCTAAGAACAAGCTAGGATTCATTGATGGATCCATAGTTGTTCCTGCTGCTGAATCTGGTTTGCTCAAACATTGGATCAGATCCAATGATATGGTTCTTTCTTGGTTGCTCAACTCTCTCTCAGAAGAAATTGCTGAGAGTGTTTTATATTCCCAAAGAGTAAAAGTTTTGTGGTCTGACCTGGAAGACATATTTGGTCAAGCAGGTGGTGCAAAATTATTTCAATTACAAAAGGAACTAAGTGCTGTCACACAAGAAAACTCTAGCATTTCTAGCTATTTTACCAAAATGAAAAGCTTATGGGACGAACTAGATACTCTTAATACATTTTCTGCTTGTTCTTGTGATTGCACCTATCTATATATTATTAAAAAGAGATGAAAAAGCCCTCTCCTTAAGCCAAGTGGCAGCTTAAAAAAAAAGCCACATGGCATAATTAGTTATTAAATTAATTATTTAGTTAATAATTAGTTATATATATATCTAAAAACAAAAATAATTAAAAAAACTACAATATATATGAATATATATATATATATATATATATATATATATATATATATATTTTTTATTTATATATATATATGTATATATATATATATATATATATATATATATATATATATATATATATATATATATATATATATATATATATATATATATATATATATATATATATATATATATATATATATATATATATATATATATATATATATATATATATATATATATATATATATATATATATATATATATATATATATATATATATATATATATATATATATATATATATATATATATATATATATATATATATATATATATATATATATATATATATATATATATATATATATATATATATATATATATATATATATATATATATATATATATATATATATATATATATATATATATATATATATATATATATATATATATATATATATATATATATATATATATATATATATATATATATATATATATATATATATATATATATATATATATATATATATATATATATATATATATATATATATATATATATATATATATATATATATATATATATATATATATATATATATATATATATATATATATATATATATATATATATATATATATATATATATATATATATATATATATATATATATATATATATATATATATATATATATATATATATATATATATATATATATATATATATATATATATATATATATATATATATATATATATATATATATATATATATATATATATATATATATATATATATATATATATATATATATATATATATATATATATATATATATATATATATATATATATATATATATATATATATATATATATATATATATATATATA
This sequence comes from Nicotiana glauca, assembly GCA_026770625.1. Classification (NCBI taxonomy): domain Eukaryota; kingdom Viridiplantae; phylum Streptophyta; class Magnoliopsida; order Solanales; family Solanaceae; genus Nicotiana; species Nicotiana glauca. Next base: position 1,383 of record MU719164.1, on the reverse strand, counting down.
TATATATATATATATATATATATATATATATATATATATATATATATATATATATATATATATATATATATATATATATATATATATATATATATATATATATATATATATATATATATATATATATATATATATATATATATATATATATATATATATATATATATATATATATATATATATATATATATATATATATATATATATATATATATATATATATATATATATATATATATATATATATATATATATATATATATATATATATATATATATATATATATATATATATATATATATATATATATATATATATATATATATATATATATATATATATATATATATATATATATATATATATATATATATATATATATATATATATATATATATATATATATATATATATATATATATATATATATATATATATATATATATATATATATATATATATATATATATATATATATATATATATATATATATATATATATATATATATATATATATATATATATATATATATATATATATATATATATATATATATATATATATATATATATATATATATATATATATATATATATATATATATATATATATATATATATATATATATATATATATATATATATATATATATATATATATATATATATATATATATATATATATATATATATATATATATATATATATATATATATATATATATATATATATATATATATATATATATATATATATATATATATATATATATATATATATATATATATATATATATATATATATATATATATATATATATATATATATATATATATATATATATATATATATATATATATATATATATATATATATATATATATATATATATATATATATATATATATATATATATATATATATATATATATATATATATATATATATATATATATATATATATATATATATATATATATATATATATATATATATATTATTTATTTATATATTTATATGTATATATATACATATATTTGTATAATAATTGGTTACTTTAATTGAATTAATAAATACAGATTTCTTATAATTAAATATAATAAAAATGAAAATATAAATATATAAAAAATCAACTACCCATTCAAATTGGGTGGGAGTAGTTTCAAGTTAAAATTTAAAATAAAAAGACATCTTATAATTAACTAATAAAAAAACAAAAATATAAATATCTAAGAAAACAACTACCCATTCAAATTGGTAGTCTAAAAACAAAAATAATTAAAAAAACTACAAAATATATATATATTGTCACGACCCAAAAATTCCTCCGAATGAGCCGTGATGGCACCTAGTCTTCAAACTAGGTAAGCCTAACATAAA
>MU719163.1:2890-22353 GCA_026770625.1 Nicotiana glauca | reverse complement strand
CCCCATCTTTATCATCCTAGAGTTTATTATCTTCGGCTACGATTTACCGCTTAATCTTTGATTGATTTGCTTAAAAAGAACTTAAAATATTTTGAGTCAAACAATTTGGAGCCGTCTGTGGGGATTCCCATAGCCAAAATCATAGTTCTCATCTAGGTTCTTGAAAGTGATGATTACTATTCTCCAAAACTCATAAAAACCAACAATGGCGGAGAAAGAAGCAAGGCTGAAGGCGATAGCAGATATCTCAAACAACCTCTTAAGCTCCCTCGAAAAATCCGGTAGAGAAGACACCGAGAATAAAACACCAATAGATACACCGGAGGGGGAGATCTCACCCTCTCCACACGAGGATCTGACGGTCTTGCGCGAAATGGGAGCTTCCACGTCCACCATGAGGGAAACACCACCAGCAATCAAAAATTTGCTAGAGGAGTAGTTGAAAAGTTCTCTGAGCAACATGCTCAAAAAGCCCCCTCAAGGAAATGTCAAAGACTTACCAACGGCAGAAATCGCAGCTACCATCGATGAGCCAGGCACTACGAGAATGAGCAACACCCGCACTGTCATCGATGTAAGTGATGATGCACTCACGAACATCCTAAAGAAAATGGAAGAGATGGAAAATGAGAACAAAGTACTCCGTGATCAAATGAAGGAGCACCAGGAAAGGGTTGAAAAAATACCTGGCGCGCCTAAGCTACTACCAAAATGCGATGTGGGTCGATTTATCAAACAACCATACAGCGAGGGTGCAGCTCCTCACCCCATACCAAAAACTTTCAAAAATGCCGCCATACTTGAGAATATACGACAGAACCACGAATCTAGAGGATCATCTAATCCATTACATCAGGTAAAGGGCAATGACTTGTCAAAAGAACAAGTGCCATCTGTGCCGCTAAAAAAGTTCGGTGAGACTTTAACAGGAGGAGAATTAACATGGTACTCCCAGATACCAGCACGATCGATATCAACATTTAAGGATATGGCGGATAAATTCGCCACTGCTCATGCAGGGGAAAAGAATGCTGAAGCTAGGGTTAATGGCATCTTCGCCATCAGACAAATGGCGGGCGAGGGACTTTGAGACTTCCTAGCCTGATTCAACAGAGTAAGGATAGGCCTGCCGATTGTTTTGGAAGGAATGGTGGTAGCGGCCTTCCAAAATGAGTTAAATAGGAACAGATCAATGTTAACCAAAAAATTGATTAACAGACTTATGGAGTACCCCCCCCACCACATGGGAAGAGATTCACAACACCTACTGCGCCGAGGTAAGGGCAGACGAAGATGATTTAAACGACCCGACTCAGTGACTAATGTCAGTTCAGAATGAGGCAAAGAGAGATCGACGTGTGATGGGTGAAGGGATCAACCCCTGGATTTCAATCGAGAAAGGAATCATCCTAATGTCAGAACATCTAACTTGCCTCCTCCAAGGCATACTGATGCTGTGCTACAACATACCACACCTCTTCGAAACAAAAGAGGTATGCGTCCACTGTTATCTACTCATAACTTTTGTGTTCCCCTTCATAGATAATGTACGCACTGGAGAAGTCGGGAAAGAAGGCGCAATGGCCACAAAAAATGAAATCGGACCCAAGCACGAGAAGATCAAACGTCCTCTGCGAATTCCATCAGGAAACAGGACACAAGACCGAAGATTGCATAGGCTTACGACAAAAAGTGGTCAGGATGTTGAACTAGAGGTACCTAAAAGAACTGCTCAGCGATAAGGGAAGGGACAACTTCGCCAAAGGACGTGACCCATCTTAAAGACCCCCAAAGCCACCATCGCTGGCACGTACCATACAGATGATCATTGGCGGTGGCGACAACTCAGTAATCAACCATGTGAAGTCACCACCATGCATAAACTTAAACGGACAGTCGCCCACGAATGGTATAATGACTTCAAAGACAGTATCATCTTTGAAAAGTCAGATGCTAACGGTTTGTCTTTCCCTCATTATGATGCTTTGGTTATAACATTACGCATCGTTGAAACATATGTAAAAAGAATCATGGTAGATGATAGAAGCGGCACATGTATTGTTCACCCGAGAGTTCTCACGCAAATGAGGCTTGAGGATAAAATAATACCACACTACATAACACTAACGAGTTTTAACAATGCAGTAGAGCAGACATCCGGGGAAATAACGCTGCCAGTCCTAGCAGGGGAGTCACGTTGGAAACCACATTCCACGTCATGAACCAGGAAATAGCCTATAACGCCATCATAGGATGCCCATGGATACATGCCATGCGAGCTGTCCCCTCAAGCTTTTATCAAGTGATCAAATTTCCCACCCTGTGGGGAATATTCAGCATTTGAGGCGAGCCGCCCAGGAATACTATCGGATCGCCCAAGATTGCACGCACACCAAATAACTAAAAGGCGCAAGTGCGGAGGCATAGCAATCAGCCATGTCGGGAACTAAACCTGACCCACCAATAGAGGCCATCAGAGACCCAGACGTCATAGAAGCCTGCAAGGCGACTATAGAGGACCTCGACCCAGTCCAATTGGACAACGCCGACAACGCAAAAAAGGCTTACATCGGGCACAACCTCTCAGAGCCAGGTAAGTATCGTAAATTTTTAACTAACAACTTCGATTTGTTTGCCTTTTTCCACTCAGATATACCAAGAATCCCAAAGGACATCACCCATCATAGGTTGAATATCGACCCACTCTATCCGCTGGTATGGCAGATAAGGAGAAAATTCAATGCCGCAATCAATGAAGCGGTCAGTGAAGAAGTGGAAAAATTACTCGCCAACAGTTCTATCAGAGAATTGAAATACCCCCAATGGGTTGCCAATGTGGTCATGGTAAAAAAGAAGAATGGGAAATGGCGAATGTGTGTGGACTTTACCGATCTGAACAAAGCATGCCTAAAAGACTCCTTCTCGCTGCCCCACATCGACCAACTGATTGATGCGACAGCAGGGCACGAACTGTTGAGTTTTTTGGTTGTCTACTCTGGTTACAACCAAATTCTGATGGCCGAAGAGGATCAGGAAAAACAACTTTCATTACTCACCAAGGAACTTACTACTATAAAGTGATGCCGTTCGAACTCAAGAACGCAGGGGCCACTTACCAGAGGTTAGTCACCAGAATGTTCATGGAACAGCTCGGCAAGACCATGGAGGTCTATATCGATGATATGCTGGTAAAATTAGCAAAGAAGGAAGACAACATTAGCCATTTGAAAGAAGCCTTCGAGATATTGAGGTAGTACGGGATGAAGTTGAATCCGAAGAAGTGCGCCTTCGGCGTAGCCTCGGGAAAATTCCTAGGTTTCCTCGTATCACAACGAGGGATCGAAGTCAACCCGGATCAAATCAAAGCCATCTACACAATACCTGAGGTACTGACCAGCAAAAAACAAGTGTAGAAGCTAACAGGACGAATAACCGCCTTGTCGAGGTTCATTTCACGGTCCTTGGACAGATGTCACAAATTCTTCAACGTGCTGAGAAAAGACCATCGGCTGCAATGGAACGAGGAATGCATCGACGCCCTGAAGAAACTAAAAGCGTATCTATGCTCATCGCTAATACTCGTCAAAGCGGACCCAGGTGAGTATCTGCTTGTATATTTGGCAGTATCTGAGGTCACTGTTAGCGCAGTCTTGGTCTGCGAAAATAAAGTACGTAGTCTCCTATTTACTATATCAGCAAAACCTTAATAGATTCCGAGACAAGGTAATCTCACCTTGAAAAACTAGCTCTGGCACTAATCGTAGCTTCACACAAGCTTAGACCATATTTTCAATGTCACCCCATAAAAGTAATAACAACCTTCCCCCCTAAGAGGTATCCTGCATAAACCCGAGCTCTTAGGTAGACTCTCCAAATGGGCAATAGAACTAAGTGAGCATGACATAACTTACCAACGGCGAACTGCCATTAAGTCGTAGGTGCTCGCCGATTTCGTCGCCGACTTCAGCGTAGAAATATTGCCCGAGGTGGAACAAGAAGCGCTTCGCGCTTCTGCATGTACCGACCTCTGGACCCTCTATACCAACATCGTTTCGAATGCCTTGGGATTGGGATTGGGACTCATCCTCGAAGTCCTTACGGGCAAAATAATTTGCCAATCCATACGATGCTCCGAGATGACTAACAACGAGGCCGAGTATGAGGCTGTGATTGCAGGTTTGAAGTTAGCCCTCAAATACGGCGCTCGATGACTCATCCTCCACTACGACACTTAACTCGTTGTAAATCAAGTCACTGGGACTTTCCAAATCAAAGAGCAGAGACTACAGAGGTATCAGTCAGAAATCCATAAACTACTGCCTGAGTTCGACGAATGCCGCCTCGATCAGATCCCTAGGGCACAAAACATTGAAGCAGATGGCCTCGCCAAACTAGCTGCGGCCACCAAGAATATTAACAAGGAAAACGTGGTCACCCTCCTTCACTCAGCCATAGATCACGTTGAGTTTTTTTCTCTGAACCTAACTTGAGACTGGCATAACGGCCTTGTGTCCTATTTACAGGATGGAACACTCCCGTAAGACAAAAAAGAAGCCAAGAAACTCCGGGTGCAGGTAGCTCGATACAACCTAGTAAATCATGACCTCTACAAGAGAACATTTGGTGGCCCCGTAGCCAAATGTCTTGGACCACACCAAACAAGGCAAGTACTAGAGAAAGTACACGAGGGTCACTGTAGTGCTTATACAGGGAATCACACTCTCATTCGATGCCTCATTCGCGCCGGATATTATTGGCCTACTATGAGAAAAGAAGCAGCGGACTATGTCCGGAGATGCGAGCAGTGCCAAAAGTACGTCCCTATGATACATCAAGCAGGATAATTCCTCCATTCCATCACCGCACCATGGGCTTTCATAAAGTGGGGGATGGACATAGTCGGCCCTCTGCCAGTAGGACGAGGAAAGGTACTTTTCTTTTGGTTTTAACTGACTATTTCTCTAAATGGGTAGAAGTAGGTGTGTATGCTTAGGTGCGCGAACAAGAGGTCATCGCTTTTATATGGAAAAATATTATATGCCGTTTCGGCATCCCTAAAGAAATCAGCTGCGACTATGGACCCCAGTTCATAGGAAAGAGAATGACTGAGTTCTTTGAAAAATGGCACATCAAGCGGATACTCTCTATGCCATATCATCCCACTGCCAACGGCCAAGCCGAGTCCTCCAACAAAGTGATACTGATCATATTGAAAAAGAAGCTCGAGGAAGCTAAAGGGATATGGACCGAACTACTATCTGAAGTACTATGGGCATATCGCACTACGCCAAAGTCCAGCATGGGAGAAATGCCATACTCACTGGTATACAAGACTGACGCAGCCATACCTATCGAGGTTGGGGAACTCAGCTTGAGGTACTCCAATATAAGCAAGGCGGATAACGACGAAAGTAGGTTACAAGACCTAGATGAAGTTGAAGAATGGAGAGACATGGCTCACGTGAGAATGATAGAACATAAGCAGTAAGTAGAAAGATACTACAACAAAAATGCCAAGGTAAGATCACTCAAAGTTGGCGACTATGTCCTCAAGGCCAAAACACCGGCATCAAAAGACCCAAATGAGGGAAGTTAGGAACAAACTGGGACGAACCGTATAAAATCATAGCAGTAGCAAACAAAGGAGAATTCCAATTGGAAACAATGGAGGGAAAACTACTCCAAAACAACTAGAACGTCGCCCATCTCAAGTACTTCCACTTCTGAAAGGCGTCACCTAAGTCGTACTCTTTTTCCCTTACCTGAGTTTTCTCCCAATCGAGTTTTCTTGGAGAGGGTTTTAACGAGGCGACGAAGGGGATGGCCTATGGATCGGAACATTGTTCATCACCTCGACCCGTCGATTCAATCTCTGGGTTGAAGTAATGAAGGGACTGCACAGATAATCCATCTCCATTGTACAAATAAAATTCAATCTCCATTGTATGAACAGAATTCAATCTCCATTGTATGAAATGTAAACATCCTAATGGTTAAGGCCATCGACATTAGTTCGACCTCTTTTGAACTACAACGGGATACTACTTCGACGACAGTCGAAGCAACATCCTAATGCTTAAGGCCATCACATTAGTTCGACCTCGTTCGAACCACGACGAGATACTACTTCGACGACAGTCGAAGCAATATCCTAATGGCTAAGGCCATTGACTTTAGTTCGACCTCGTTCAAACCACGATGGGATACTACTTCGACAAAAGTAGAAGCAACATCCTAATGGCCAAAGCCATCGACATTAGTTTGACCTCGTTCGAACCATAACGAGATACGACTTCGACAATAGTCGAAGCAACATCCTAATGGCTAAGGGCATCCATATTAGTTCTATGTCGTTCGAACCACGATGGGATACTACTTAGACAACAATCGAAGAAATATCGTAATCGCTAAGGCCATCGACATAGATCGACCTCATTCGAACCATGACAGGAAACTACTTCGACGATAGTCAAAGCAACGTCCTAATGGCTAAGGCCATCAACATTAGTTTGACCTCATTCAAACCACGACGGGATACTCTTAGACGACAGTCGAAGAAACATCGTAATGGCTAAAGTCATGGACATTAGTTCAACCTCGTTCGAACCATGATGGGATACTACTTCGATGACAGTCGAAGCAACATCCTAATGGCTAAGGCCATCGACATTAGTTCGACCTTGTTCGAACCACGATGGGATACTACTTCGATGATAGTCGAAGCAACATCCTAATGGCTAAGGCCATCAATATTAGTTCGACCTCGTTCGAACCACGTCGGGATGCTACTTCAATGACAGTCGAAGCAACATCCTAATGGCTAAGGCCATCGACATTAGTTCGACCTCGTTCGAACCATGATATGCTTCGACGGTAGTCGAAGCAACATCCTAATGGCTAAGGCCATCGACATTAGTTCGATCTTCTTCGAACCACGACGGGATACTACTTCAACGACAGTCGAAGCAACATCCTAATAGCTAAGGCCATTGATATTAGTTCGACCTTGTTCAAATCATGATGAGATACTCCTTCGACTACAGTCAAAGCAATATCCTAATGTCCAAGACCATCGACATTAGTTCAACCTCGTTCAAACCACGACGGGATACTACTTCGACAATAGTTGAAACAACATCCTAATGGATAAGGCCATCGACATTAGTTCAACCTCGTTCGAACCACGACGGGATACTACTTTGACAACAGTCGAAGCAATATCCTAATGGCTAAGGCCATCGATATTAGTTCAACCTCATTCGAACCACGACGGGATACTACTTCGACGACAGTCGAAGCAACATCCTAATGGCCAAGACCATCGATGTTAGTTCGACCTTATTTGAACCACAACAGGATATCATGTAACTGACGGTCGAAACGGCATCCCAACAGAGGCACGCATCACGTAATAAACAAAAGGGGAAACGACAAGCAGACAAATCGACAAAAGTAAAGTTTATATTACAGCAAAAGTATCATTTACATCAACATGCCCTAGTACGGACCACACCCAAATATTCCTTAGCAAAAAGTGCAAATTAAAACTACACGTCACCCCAATAGGGTAAGTATCTTCATACCATGAATCCGAGTCAAGGCAATTTATGTTATCAGAGGGGACACCTTCCCCGTCAGGAGTAAGAGGGTCATACCCACATGATTCACGGGCTGAATGTGCCTCGGCATACACTGCCTGAACCTTTGCCTCTTTCGCCCGGCCCTCGGCATGGGAAGCTTTATATACATTGAGCTAAGCCTCTGTATAGACCCATATTTTGTACCGGCAACGAGGCAAGCCCTAACTGGCCGAAGAACGAGACATTGAGGGCCGAGAACAACGATTTTCCTCCTCCACCCTCAGCAATGCCATTTTCCCTGTCAATGCGGATAACTCTGCCTCTAACTCCCCAACACACCTTTTAAACTCCGTGATTCGACGACCGGAGGCTTCCTTTTCCTCTGCAAGTTCTGACCTGGATATGCGGAGGGCATCCTCCAAAGAAACCATCTTAGAAATAGCAGTGGCTAAATTGTCGTCATTGGCATTTAATTCGCCCTTAACTCAGATCTCCACTGCCTTAGCACCTAGATCCGCATTCGAGCTGGCTACCTTCTGCTGTAAGTCAGCATTCTCCGCCGTTACCCCCTGACTCAGCTCAATCTCATCCTCCTTCACCTTAAGAAGGGCCTCTAATTCATTGTTACGGGCGATAGCCCTTACAAGCTCCTCGTCCGTCTCCTTCAGCTCCTCAACCCTACACTCTAATTTGGTCCTCTCGCTGCTTAAGTCACTCGCAGAACACCTGAAACTCAGGATCCTGTTGATAGATGTCAGATATCGCCCGGTGCTTAGCACGGTACTGATGGTATTTTGATGATATCTTTTTGTAGAGCCCGTCCTTCTTCGGTCACGACGATCTCTCTCCACCTCTAGAATGAGGGTCTAACAAAAGAGGAGCAGAGTTATAAAAAATATGCCATTGCCACACCAACCCCACGAAATAAAGAAAGGAAAAAGGGAACCTACCTACAAGGCCATAATGGCAACCTTCCGAGACAACTCTACATCACTCATCGTACCAAGCGTCTCGCTTTCAGGAGCGACATATAAAGGGGAAAGGGCCGACACGACCTGATCGCTATTTAGCAGCAAGTTATAACTCCCCAAAATTACCACATGATGGTCGAACCCATCTGTCCTCACTTCTATATGGGTATGGAAACCTAAAAACTCATCAACGTCCTCCGGGGTGATATCAGAACCCGATCTGTCCTCCTCCACACGAGGTCCTCTGATATTGGATAATGCACCCCCTTCAGCGGAATGTACTGAACTGGCTCTCGGACTAACTCTCTCCACTCTGGGTGACCTTCCCGACAAAATGGCATCAGCCATAAACATGGGCACCGGAGCCGTCTGAGATGCTCCACTTCCATCAGCCTCAATGGCCACACCCTTTCCAAGCTCTAAACTTCTACTTTTTCTCTCTAATGGCTTGTCACCATTAGAAGATTCGTCGATAGTATGTGTGGTCGGTGCCAGCGAGGCCATTTCTCTCATGGTCGCAGTTCTAGATGCGTCCCCCTGTTAAAGAAGTAAAGGACGACCATCCCGGACAGACTCACACAAAATGTAGCGAGTGTTCGTGGTAGCAGCGGATCGCCTGAAAGCTACTGGTGCCCTTTGCCTGGAAGCTCCCCGACCTATCGTCATAGAGAATCATGTGGTTAAGCGGAGTCGCACGACCAACAAGGTAGTAGGGCAGAAATTTACCTGAGGAAATATTAGGGCCATAACATTTTACGAAGGCAGACCAAGTTTGAGTCTCCTCCGCATGAGACAGCAGGCCAGTGACCCAGTTCCTGAGACCTATAATGGGCTGAGGTGGACGACCCATGGCTGCAACACAAGTAACCAGAAGTTACAATAATTACGGAAGATGGGGGGACTTAATGAACTACGATACTTACAAGCTCTATTCCACCGCTCTAGAAATTGGGTAGGGTTAGAGACGATGTGCTCAGTCTTGATGAAAAAGTATTTATGCCAAAACTTACAGCTCGCCCGATCATCCGTCCCGACTACCAGCCTTTTCGTACCATAAAGTTTGAGGTGCACCATGGTTCCCCTAAGGACCCCAGGTGAAAATAAATGCAGGAGATGATGAATGGAGACGTCACACTCTGCCAATTCTGCGTACTTAGCCAGCAGCAGAAGCACCTTGAGTGTGTACAACTTAAGCTAAGCCAGGCAAACATGATAAAATCTGTAGAACTCGTCCGCTAGAGGAAAGAGAGGAAGGGTGTAGCCAATCACAAAAGGGTATTCGTAGAAGGCACAGTACCCAGGCCTGTGAACATCAACATAGTCTCCCTCTGCCAAAGTCATCTCTACGTGGGCAGGAATACCATATTTTATGTGAAGGGCATCGAGGTGAGTCTGATTCATCTCATAACTCGAATTCTTGCTTACTTTCTTGCTCATCACAATCCCTAATCTTCTCACTTTTTCCAGAAAGTTTTCCTTTTTGGCTAAAAATGGCTGGTGATTCCCCCCGTGACAATCTTCTCGTCGCCTGTCTGGTAACTAAAAACCCTGTTCAGGCCACCGAAGAAGTGGATATTGTGGATGATAAATAGGTTCCTTTGGTGGATGAGATCCATCCCCTCCTAGGGAGGGACGCGATTGACTTCAGTATCAGCGGTGGAACGGAGTCGGAGGACATTACTCTCGTCATAAGGGAGAGAGGGATCGTGGAGTTGAGGGAATGATGGGGAATCCCTAGTTTTGTCGAGATACAACCAGCAGGGAGGAACGACCGGGTTCAATTCGACCGTCCTGGATTATTCTTTTACTTTGATGGCAAAGGCCCTTAGCCTTAAGGGTGTTTTTTCGAACTTATCGAAATAACAACCTGTCGTGATTTGATCAAGGTCGAATCTTTCTTGTATGGCGAAGGCCCTTGGTCTTAAGGATGTTATTTCAAGTTTATTGAAATAACAGCCCGTCGTGACCCGATCTAGGTCGAATCTTTCTTTGATAGCGAATACTTTTCGTGGAAGTCCCAGTTTGGTCAGCATTGCTCGTATCAGATGGTTCAATGCCGCGGACACGAAGTGTCATTATTTCGCACAGGCTCCTGTTGTGCGCGCGTTGCAGTTTCCCGCTTGACTTCGGCTATTTTCCTTGAAGACACCGCCGGCCGGGAAGGTTTTGGATGAGACAAAATGATTTTTTGTTCCTCAATCTAGATACCCCTACGTTCGTTCGCTCGCGTGGATTTTGTATCCCCGGTTTGACGAAGTATGGGGGATGAGGATAAGATGTTCCTTGCCTCTGCCGGGTGGTTTTGAGAGAAGGGGAGAAACTGGATTGCAGCACCTTTCGCCTTGTCCAGTATATTCGAAGCCGGTTGGGCAGGGAATTCCAGAACTCGCGAATCTGTTTGGTTTCTTTTCCCTCAATGCGCTGTCTCCACATCTGATGTGAGTTGGGTTCTCTTCTCGTGTTTCTTAGCTTCGATCCGGGAAAAATTAGGAATTTTCACTAGGAAATCCCCACAGACGGCGCCAAATTATTTGACTCAAAAGATTTTAAGTTCTTTTTAAGCAAATCAATCAAAGATGAAGGGGTAAATTATAGTCAATCCTAATCAATACCGGATCGAAAGATTGTATAACAACAATTACATATTGGACGAATACAGTATTAGAGATCTTATTAAAATTGAGTATTGTTCTTCCCTCTCCATGGAGAGGGGAGAGAGATTACAACAGCTTTTTCCTTTCGGGATGTAAGAATGCGTGTCCAGTCTCGGAAGGAGGGCTGGGTTTCTTTCTTTTTCTCGTATATATAGTCGAAATAACCATCTTGTCCCTGCCACGACTTTGGCGTGCTTGGGGAAGTAGGGTTTCCAGGTCGTGGAAAGACGTTGCTCTTGTTGTTGTGTCGAATGCCTTAAAGGAGGGATTATATTAACTTTATTGACTTTCTACCCAGTGACAAAAATGGGTTTACGGCCGCCCTGGTCGAAGTTGTTAGATTTCAACTAATACAGTTTCCCAATCAAACGACCCAATATTCCTTTAAAAATAAAAAAATTTCATGGCCAAACGGGCTCTTAAAATCATCCACAACGAGTCTCCTTCATTTCATTGAAGCCTTTACATATATTTAGCTCTCCACAAGATCAAACCTCAAATTAAAACAAAAGATTAACTAGCAAGACAAAGCAATAACCTCTGCCTTATAACACACGATGGTGTGGTTTATTTAACTGCCATTTTTAATTTATTCAGTTTAATTAGAAGCGGCACTGAGTAGGCTGAATGTTGCACATACGGGGGAGGTAACGAGCTCTCCCCATCATGCGTTCAGACTCTTGGCCTCGGCTACCTCATTCCTGCATCATCATCCTCCTTAGGGCTTTCCAGCGGCATTGTGTGTCCATGTTCCTCAATTCTTGGCAACATTGTTGGAGATGCTGCTGGCCTTGGTTGCTTTCATCGTCGCCTGTCACCATGCTCAGCTCGTCGCCATAATATTGACGGCTTCTTGAAAGGTACATCCTGCAAATCAATATTACGCAAGATTTTATACAGTTAATCTATACTTAATTTTTTATTAGTTTCAAGCAGTGTAGAATATAATCCTGCAATTAGATTAGTACCCAATTTTTTGTGCGAAGTGATATCAGACTAAGATTTTCACACTTTAAGCTGAAAGTGAACTTGAATCTAATAAAGTATGTTGGTTTCAAGACTCTATTTTCTGTCTCAAATTTATATTTACTTTGTACTGTTATTTTCAAGCAGTGTCATTATAATCCTGCAATCAGTAACGTAAGCAATATTTTGTGCAAGTGTTATTATTAGACTTATTATATTGTTACAATTCAAGTTGTTGTGACCTTGATACCAATTATAAACCTATTTAATTTTATAATACTCTACTATTAATTTATGTTTATTTTGTGTTATTTTCATGTAGTGCCAATTTATTGTTGATTATTTTTGAAAAAGAAATATTTACAATTACATACGCATATAATTTAAAAAACAAAATTTTGTGAATTAGTGATTTCGGATGACATCCCTTTCCAACGGACACTTCATCACTCCCTGCAGTGGTTCAACCTCTACCCCTGGATCTGCTCTTGGCACCTTTGCGACCCCTTGTTTTCGCACTCGTCCTCTGATACGGTGGCGCTGACGGTGTTGGCACTCGCAAAAACTAACAAGCACAAGAGAATAGCAGCAGCCAGTGAAAGCTTCCTCATGACAAGTAGTGAAATTATAGTATGTGTTAAAGTAGTTGTGAATAGATAGAGATGAATATAATTGTTGTGGATGTGATGGCGAACTCAATTTTTAATGGTATTTAAAGCAAATATGATGCTTTGCATGGAAAATACGTGTTGAATCTCTGCTAATTAATTAGGTAGATGATGAAAGTTAATTGCCTGAGAGGTAAACGTGGCTAGCTTCAACCTTCCACATCAATTTACATGCAAATGCTGCCGAAAAGCTTTTTGTCCATCTCTCTAGACGTTCTGTGCTAATATGAAGGGCTAAAATCTCATTCGACTACCGAACAATTCGCTTTGGACTATCAGTTCAACAATATATCCTAGTCCCTTCGGGATGGTCCAGTTGGTTTACTTGTAGAAATCCTTTGATTAGTACATTTCATCCATACATATGACCTGAATCGATCTCCCTTAATTATGTCTTTTGGGTTGAGTCTGTCGTACAAGGCTTGTCAATATACACATACTGCTCAGTCGAAAGGCAAGACTGTAGCAGCTGCGAATTTTTCTGGAATTCCAAAATAAAAAAAGAAAATCCTAAAAATGCCCCGTGCACGCTTCATATATTTGATTGTTCGCGTCTTAGAATATGCTTTAATCTTTTTAAAAATATTTGACTTGAACTTATATACATACTATCTTTAATATTTCCGCTTCGAGTATTGGTGTAAATGGATTCCCTTTATAAAATTTAACTCTGTTGAGCTTAATTAAACAAAGGAAGAAGCATAAAAAACTTTAATGAATTGTTGATCCAAAAAAATAGACAGAAGATAATAATTATATAGGACAGGTACTAAGTGTACTGTGGTATATAAGTCGATTTTAAAAGTTTGGCCAAACATGCAAACATGAGTGTTTAGTACATCTCTTATTTTTGTGTAAATTTGGTATTAATATTTTATTTTGTAAGTAAACTACTAAGTACTATATATTTAAAAGCTATATAAAAATAACTATAAAGGTTTTGCTGTAGTTAAATATCTTTACTAAATCGTAGTCAACATAAAATTATTTGACTTTTGCAACATTTCTGTCATGACTCGAAATTCCCACCATCGGAATCATGATGGCGCCTAACATTTCATTTGCTAGACAAGTCAACGTTAGATGTAGCTATTAACCATTTAAATAATTCAAATCAAATGAAAACCATTAAGCTAAATAAATCGAAATGAAGTAGATAAATCTGATACGCGGCGATATCCAAATACAAATCCCAGAACTGGTGCCACGAGTACACGAGCGTCAGGAGTACTACAAATAATATTTTGAATGAAAGCATACCTATCTGAACCGAAATAAATAGCTAGGATAGTGTAGAAGGGAGACTTTAGGAGTGCGAACGTTGTGCAACTGTACCTCAAGTCTCCATCAAGCACCAGATCGGAGCAATCTACTAACCTCTGCTAGGACCGACTCCAAAATCTGCACAAGAAGTCAGAGTGCAGTATGAGTACAACCGACCCCATGTACTTTGTAAGTGCCGAGCCTAACCTCGACGAAGTAGTGACGAGGCTAAGGTGGGTCATTCATAATAACATGTACGCTGTATAACAATAATAACGAGGAAGGAAAACATGAAATGAAGGTAAGGCAGTTAATTTATGAAAAAGAACTCAATCCTCACAATCAGAGAATCTAAAATATCAGACTTCAAACTATCATATAGAGATGCTGAAAAAAACTAACTCAGTAACAACAATGAGTACAACACACACAATCCATTGCGATGCGCAACCCGATCCCACCGCACAAATACAATCCTCCCTTATTTTACCATTTTAATTATCAATATCAAGAATCACGTATACAATCCGTTGTGGTGTGCAATTCAATCCCACCATATTATCAGAATCAATATCATAATCCTTCCTTAATTCACTAGGTCATAATTTATCAATAACAAATATTATGTATACAACCGTTGCGGCATGTAACCCGATCCGATCAAATCATCATTATCAATATCAAAATCCTCCCTTATTCTACCATATCACAACCATTGCGGTGTGCAACCCGATCCATATAAAATTCAATAAATGTAACCAATCCAATAGCTCAATTACAAGAATCTCTAAAAAATAAGAATATGAAAGTAAAGCAATAAAGGAACTACGTACTAATCAAAGGATTTGTACAAGTAATACAAAAGCAACAAGACAAGTAAAGTACACGATAATTAAGGTATGCGAGTAAGATAATTAAGGCAAGTAGCATTTAACCATGGAGTCATGGACGGGACTAACTATTCAATACAAGAATAATTAATGACAAGTAGCAAATTACGTCATAGAAATCAATTAAAGTATGTAACAGTAAGGCATGGAATTAGATACTTCATGAAATACGAGAAAAACATGGAAACAATTAATTTGATGGCGTATATACACTCACGACCACGTATATACGCCGTCACACACGTAACTCACATAACATATAGTTCAAGGGTTCCTAATTCCCTCAAATCAAGGTTAGACCCAACACTTATCTCACTCAGCAATCAAATCAAAGCTGAATTAGTTCCTTTCCTCTAAAATTGGCCTCCAAACCAATCTTATCTAACCAAAATTGACTCAATATAATAAAATAATGCTAGAGAAATCAATTACAATAGATAAAGTTAAGATCTTTACACTTTTCCTAAAAAGTCAATAGAAGTCAACAAAAGTCAACCCGGCGCCCGCCCGATTAAAACACGGGTCCAATGGTAGATTTCGACTACCCATGACCCCAAGGGTTCATATATGTGATTAGTTTTAAAATTTGAGTCGAAATCGATTCTCAAACTCAATTTCTTATTTTTCAAAAACTTGATAAGGTTTTACAAAATTTCACTTTGATTCCCATGATTTGGACGTAAAAATCAAAGATATAGTGATGAAATATGATTGGAAATGACTTAGAATCACTCACCCAAAGTTTGCAGATAAAATTCTCTCTTCAAAATCTCCTCCTACCTAGCCTAGGGTTCCAAAATATGAAAATAAGGGTAAAATCCCGTCCCTCAACTTTTTGTTCAATCGTAGATGTCTCAATTTAGAACGGGGTTCGCAAATGCGAACCCCGCAAATGCGAAGAATTCCTCTCAAAAAAGGACTCCCCACACCTCCACTTTCATCCCAAATGCAATGATTTGTTCGCAAAAATAAACATGGGTCATTCCGCAAAATGCGACAACTTTGATCGCAAATGCGAAGCAGCTCACCCCAACTCTCCATCATAAATGCGAATAATTTATTCGCAAATGCGAACCTTACAGAGTTCATCCTACTATCACAAATGTGATCTAAAACTTGCATTTGCAAGAACTGAGACCTGTGTGCAAAAACCAGCAGAGTCCTAACTCTATCAAACACTCCCTTACACGTCCAAAACTCACACAAACCCCCCAGACTAACCAAAAATGCACACAAGTCCAAAAATATCATAAAAACTCGCTAGTGCGATCGAAATGCTAAAATAACACATAGAACTATGAAATAGACAGCAAAATGTATGAAATTTCCAAAGAAACTCAAGAACTTGTACATTTACAACCGGAAGTCCGAATCACGTCCAATCAACTCCGTTTTGTACCAAAATTTACAGACAAGTCATAAAGGGTTAAATGAACTTATTCCAAGTTCTGGAACCAAAATCTGAACCCGATAGCAACAAAGTCAACCTACGGTCAAACTTAGAAATTCTTTAAACCTTCGTATTACTAGTTTTCAACACATTATATTAAATCAAGTTAGGGACTTCCAAATTCAATTTCGGGCATACATCTAAGTCCCAAATTACGATACGGACTCACCTGGACAGTCAAAATACTGATTCGGGTTTGTTTATAGAAAATATTGACTGTAGCCAAATCAAATCATTTTAAAGGATAAATTTCAAATTTTCTTAAATTTTCACCTAAAAGCTTTCTAGTATGCAAATCGAAGAACACTAAATAGAGCTAGTCGGGTTCTCAAAATATAGTAATGAAGGTTAAAACTCAAAGTGACCTATCGGGTCATTATATTCTTCACCTCTAAAATAAACATTCCTCCTTAAACGGACATAGAAATGTACATGGACTAGTGAATGGTATGGGTATCTATTCCGCATATCAGACTTAGACTCCCACGTGGCTGCCTCGATAGGCTAACCTCTCCACTGCACTCGAACTGAAGGGTAACTATTAGACCTCAACTTCCGGACTTGCCTGGCTAGAGTGGCCACCGACTCTTCCTCATAAGTCAAATCCTTGTCCAATTGGACCGAACTGAAATCTAACACATGGGACAGATCACCGCGATACTTCCAGAGCTTGGACACATGGAATACCGGATGGACTGCTAATAAACTAGGTTGAAATGCCAGTCTATAGGCCACCTCACTCACTCTCTCAAGAATCTCAAAATTTCCGATATACCTAGGACTCAACTTTCCCTTCTTTCCGAAACTCATCACAGCCTTCATGAGTGAAACCCAGAGAAATACCCTCTCTCCAACCATGAATGCAACATCACGAAGTCTATGATCGACAAAACTCTTTAGCCTAGACTGAGTTAGGAGAAGTCGATCCTGAATCATATTGACCTTTTCCAAGGCATCCTGAACCAAATCGGTACCTAACAATTGAGCCTCTCTCGGCTCTAACCAACCAACTGGAAAACAACACCACCTCCCTTACAAGTACTTATAGGGAGCCATCTGAATACTCGACTGGTAGCTGTTGTTGTAGGCAAACTCCACAAGCGGCAAGAACTAATCCCAAGAACCCCCGAAATCCATAACACAAACGTGAAGCATATCCTCTAATATCTGAATGGTCCGCTCAGACTGTCCATCCATATGGGGGTGAAATGTTATACTTAACTCAACCCGCGTGCCTAACTCATGATGTACTACCCTCTAGAATGGAAGGTGAACTGCGTACCTCGATCAGAAATGATGGACACCCGCACACTGTGAAGATGGATGATCTCACGGATATAGATCTCAGCCAACCGCTCTAAATATTAGGTAACTGCTACTGGAATGAAATGCGCAGCATGGTCAACCTATCCACAATGACCCATATTGCGCCGAACTTCTTTTGAGTCCGTGAGAGCCTAACAACAAAATCCATGGTAATATGCTCTCATTTCCTATCAGGAATCTCCATCCTCTAAAGCAACCCAACAGGCCTCTGGTGCTTGTACTTTACTTGATTTCAATTCAGACACCGAGCTATATATGCAACTATATCCTTCTTCATTCTCCTTCACCAATAATGTTGCCGTAAGTCCTGATATATCTTGACGACACCCGGATGAATGGAATACAAGGAAATATGGGCCTCCTCAAGAATAAAACTCACGAAGCCCATCCGTATTGTGCTCACAAATATGACCCTACATCCGTAACACCCCATCATCTCCAATTGTAACCTGCTTGGCACCACCGTCTCGTACCATGTCCTTGAGGACAAAAAAATGGGAGTCGTTATACTGACGCTCTCTAATGAGATCATACAAAGAAGACCTAGAGACCGTGCAAGCTAGAACACAACTAGGCTTCGAAACATCTAACCTCGCGAACTGATTGTCTAAAGTGTGAACATCTGATGAAAGACGCCTCTCCCCAATTGGAATATACGTAAGGCTACCCATACTCACAAACTTTCTACTCAAGGCATTAGCTACCCCATTAGCCTTCTCGGGGTGATACAAAATGGTGATATCATAGTCTTTCAACAGCTCCAACCACCTCCTCTGCCTCAAGTTGAGATCCTTTTTCTTGAACAAATACTGTAGACTTCGATGATCCATGAACACCTCACATGACACGCCGTAGAGGTAATGCCTCAAAATCTTCAGCGCAGGAACAATGGCTGCCAACTCTAGGTCATGAACAAGGTAATTCTTCTCATGAACCTTCAACTACCGCGATGCATATTCAATCACCCTGCCATCCTGTATCAATACTGCACCGATCCCAGTACGAGATATATCATAATACATTGTGTATGATCCTAGACCTGTTGGCAACACCAACACTGGCACTGTAGTCAAAACAGTCTTAAGTTTCTGAAATCTCAACTCACACTTATTAGACAACATAAACGAAGCACTCTTTTGGGTCAATCTAGTTAATGTGACTGCTATGGATGAA
This sequence comes from Nicotiana glauca, assembly GCA_026770625.1. Classification (NCBI taxonomy): domain Eukaryota; kingdom Viridiplantae; phylum Streptophyta; class Magnoliopsida; order Solanales; family Solanaceae; genus Nicotiana; species Nicotiana glauca. The sequence continues at coordinate 3,412 of MU719163.1, read as the reverse complement.
AACCCCTCCATGAACCGGCGATTATAACTCGCCAAACCTAGGAAACTCCTAATATCTATAGCTAAAGTAGTTCTAGGGCAGTTTTGAACTGCCTCAATATTCTTAAGATCCACTTTTATACCCTCGGCCGATACAACATGCCTAAAAAATGTGGCCGAGTCTAACCAAAACTCACACTTTAAAAACATGGCATATAACTGACTATCTCTCAGAGTTTAAAGTACAATCTGAAGATGCTTCTCATTCTCCTCTTGACTGCAGGAGTAGATCAAGATATCATAAATGAATACAATCACAAAAGAATCCAAATAGGGATTGAATACACGGTTCATCAAATCCATAAATATTGCTGGGGCATTTGTTAACCCAAAAGACATCACTAGGAACTTATAATTCCCATACCGAGTCCAAAAAGCTACCTTAGGGACATTAGATGCCCTAATCTTCAACTGATGATAGCCAGACCTCAAATCAATCTACGAAAATACTTTGGTACCTTGAAGTTAATCAAATAAGTCATCA
>MU719160.1:4025-23310 GCA_026770625.1 Nicotiana glauca | reverse complement strand
ACCCAAAAGCATGTTATACTTGAGTAAATTATGAACTCATTGATGACTTGGATTGTTTAAATCACCTTTGATTAGTAAAATATTAAAAAAAAAAAAAGAGATTAAACATCGTTTCCTGAATTGTTAAACTGAGAATTTGCTTATTTGGATAATTACTCCTCGATAAAAATTCTAATTGGCTATCTGAGCATGTATCTTATGTGTACTCGCGTCGCATGGATGATTCACGAGCGGAGTAATAAACCACATTAAATTAATAAATGAATTTCTAAAGAGACTTAAGCTTCATTTTCCCAAATTATTAAAAAGAATTGGTCTTTCTTGGATAATTGCTCCACGTTGAATTCTTAATTTTCTGTCTGTCTGTGTTTATTTTGGACCGGGCCGAACGCCTCAGCAGATTAATAGATGCATCTATAGGTGTGTCGTCGACCCTCGACAAGTACACATTTATTTCTGTTGGATCGGGCCGTCGCCTCGGTATGATTTGCGCATGCTTGTATTGCTGCCTGGACTTATTTAAGTTGTTACATGCCTCACTCTGGCTCAAGATCATCTTGTTAATAATGAAAAGAAACCTTGGAAAATTTTCTACGACAAAATTACGTGTTTACTTATTTCCTCTATGTGGATAAAAACCATGTTAGAAAATAAATCCCCTGTTCGATATGTATATATTGAGAATAAATAACCATTGGACCATTAGAGTGTGTCAAAGTTGACCATCTCGTCTCTAACCCTTAGGGATTAGGCGGGACACTCACTGAGCACACGTTGATTACGTACTCATACTACACTTCTGTGCATTTTTGTTGCACGGGTATATATATACACCTCTAGCAGCCTATTGGGCGTAGCAGCATGGATGACGCTTGGACTAGGTGAGCTGCATCATTGAGGCGACCGCAGCTAGAGTAGTTCCTTCCAATGTACTGTATTTACTTTTCGTCCACTGTATTCCGGGCGGATGTTGTATTTTATTTCTCTTATCAATAGTCGCTCATGTACTTGTGACACTGGGTTTCTGGGATGGTTTACAACGGATTTGTACTAACTGTTATTATTTAAATTTGAATTCTAGTAGTAAACTTTTATTTTATAAAAATGGAAGGAAAAACCTTAGATTTTCAAAAGTATTAAAAGAGGAATTAATTGATAAGTTAGTTGGCTGGCCTGACAGAGGTGTCTGGCACCACCACGACCCTTAGTGGATTTTGGGTTGTGACAGATCTTGTCTCTAAATATTTTTGGATTTTGTCCTAAAAATATTAAGTGACTTTTTCAGTACATCACTTAACTTAATATTAAGCTTGACTACCCTTTCTTATTTTATGATTTTATCATAAAACTACTGATTTTGTTAATAACTATTACTTTTCTACGTGCCATAAGCAAAAAAAAAAAATTTATATTTATATTCAAACAAGATTGACATAAGATTTATATTCAAAAAGTGACGCGAGACATGCCCATCCCTGTTGGGTGCCTAGTTCTAAAAAAAAGAAAGAGAAAAACAACAAAATTGACATAAGATTTAGACTCACAATCTCATTTAAAGATATGCATCCAACAACCATCGCATCATGTAATACTTTGAGCTTGGGTGCACAAACATACATTTAAGTACTTAAAAAATTAAATATATAGCATTACTATACATGATCTAGGGAAGGGAGCATGTGTTCACGTGCCCCATGGAACCCTCCTAGATACGCCCCTGGTTACATATATAAATATTTATGACTTATTTTAGACCATAAGTTTGAAAAAAATTCTTTTTTTTTCTTACTCCATCCATCTTAATTTATGTTACGGTATTCGAATTTCAAGAGTCAAGCGAATTATTTTTTAATAGTAATTTTTATATGCTTTTAAAATATTTTAAACTATTAATTATTGTGACTTATAGTGCTTTTTATATAGTTTTTAAATATATAAATTTTATTTCAAAAAACTTAAAAGATTCTATGTCCAACTGTACAACCAAAATTAAGAAGTTTGAATCTTGAAAAATAATTTTTTTTAACATAAATTAGAACAAAGGGAGTATCCGTAAACAATGTTACATAAATTAACAGGTAAGGAGTAGTATTGTTTTAGAAATTGTTATTTTTCCCAAAAATTTGCTACATACTTTTTCTAAGTTTGGAATTATGTAGAAGTATCATTTTCAAAACTTTGAAATTAGGGTAAACATTGTAATCCGATTATACATAATAGAATAAACAAAAAATTAATATGATACAAATTTTATAAAATAATTCCCCAAGTATCATTTTCAAAACTTTGAAATTAGGGTAAACATCCTAATCCAAAGGGCCCGGGTCTTACCTATATGTTTTAAAACCCGACGACCCTTAACTCTACTTTCCCACTCTTCTACTCCCAGCTCCCAACTAGTTCATCTTCAGCTCTGCTCCACTCCCATTTCTAGAAACTTCCACCTGACAAATCCGGTTTAATTTCTCAAGGCCTCTCCATTTGTTGATACTACAACAAGGTAACAGATCCAAAGTCTTTGTATTTCACTCGTTTTTACCTTTTACAGTAGTAGTAATAAATTTTGGCGCTTTTTTGTGGATTTGAATTTCGAATAGTACTATTTTTGTCTTTTTCTACTGATTTACTTATAGTAATTATTTACTTCCGGTTTAAAAAGATTGTGTTAGTTTGACTTGACACAAAAAGGTAATACTATCGAGATATGTGGTCTTAAATAAGTGATAACACTTTAAACTTTTTTAAACTTGTGGTCTGAAATTTACTATAGCATTGTGTAGCTATAAATGCTTCCTATTAAGAAAATATTGGAAGATGTCAATCTTTTTGGAACAAACTAATAATGAAATAGTGTTAATCTTAATGATAGAGTAGTACTAAAGCATTGTGTTTTATTCTGATTGAAAAGTATACCAAATTTGACTGTTTTTTTTTTTTGGGCTTCTTTTGATATGTTCATCTGATTATTTGTTATGTTACTAACGGTATTACTTCCTTACAATTTTGAGCTTTTAAATGTCAGTTAAATCTTTTTATAACAGTCATCCTTTATAACGGTATGTTACTATAACAACCAAGTTTTTATGGAACAGATATGTCATGTTATCTTATATTATATATTCTCTATACACAACATTTCACTATACCAGCTAAAAATGTTGGGACAAACGATGCTATTATAGAGAGGTTTGATTGTATATGGTGGGTGCTTTACCTGTTCTCATTTGACTTAGAGGGGGTAGCTACCGTGTTAGTTAAGGGTTCGGCCGAACCAACTAGCTTTTGTTTAGACCCTGTATATTAGAAAAATCCAATAAATATGTATAACTATTTAACTAAGAACCTAGTAACTAGACGAGCTATGAGTTCGATGGCTAGTTCCTCCCATAAACCTTATATCCTTGCTCTGCCTTGGTTGGAGGAGTAGGGGTGGAGCTACCGCATCAGTTACGGGTTCGGATGAACCCATTAACTTTTGTTTAAACCCTGTATTTGTATTAAAAATTCATTAAATATGTATAACTCTTTAATTATGAACCTAGTAAGTAAATGAGCTATGATTTCTATGGCTAATTTAGAACCCGTAAACTTTATATCTCAGCTCCACCTCTGTATTGTAGAAGTTCAGGATAGAAGGTAATAAGAACAAAGCTTATACCCGTCATGGCGCTTCTTGTTCTTCAGTGGTTTGTAAAAATGTTGAGTAGTCACTTTATTTGGTGCCTCTAGTACGGAATGGGTGGGTAAAATGTCTAAACTTATGTCTAGTTTGAAGAAGCCGCTAGACTTGGTTCTGGATTTTGAGTGTATGTTGTGATCTCAGCAATTAGATGGAAGTGGAGGTTAAAAAATTAGAAACTTCTATTTCCTGCAAAATAGAACATAGTATTTTCTAAATTCTAAGATATTTTGTGAAAAATCCATAAAAAGATTTTTTTCAGACGTTTTGGGAGAACTGTAACAAAAGCTGTGCTGTTTTCTAAGGCTATTTGTTATCCTGTGTCAGACATGTTTACTTGTCCTTAGGTAAAGAAAACCATAAGCTCAGTATTGGCTATTCCTACATTTTCTTTAGAATGAAGTATATGATTGACAGCATTTATTCACCCGGAGTCATATGATTTTTCCCCCATAAAGGTCTCTTAAATGAGCAAGCGGTAAGAGCTTGATGCAGGGAGCAAATAAGCTTATTTAAATAGATGAAGTCAAAGGACAGTGGAAATTTGATTGGCAAGCCACCTAAGAAAGAGCTTAAAGATTTGTGCAGGAAACATGGTTTATCTCCTTTTAAGACAAAGCCTAATCTTGTAAATTCTTTGATCACTTATAAATAATTATTTATTTATTTTTATGTCCGACTACAGTAGTCGGAAATGTTTAAATAAATAAATAATTATTTATTTAAGTTTCGGAATACTGTAGTCAGGATATTCTGCCATTTTTGGTCGTATCAGATTTTAAACTATCCGACTACTGTAGTTGGAATTTACGACTATTGTAGTTGGAAATTTTTTCGACCAGGGGTGATGCAGCTTGAAAGCATCAGGTTCATCTGAACCTAGTACTTTTAACGCAGAGTATAAATTTATATGTAAAAATCCACTAAAATTGCAAGAAAATAGTAGATATGAACCGATAACTTAAAAAATATAGTGGGTTTGAGCCCATGGAACTTAAATCCTGGATCTGCTTCTGGTTTCGATGTTCAATTCTCTCACTACCGCAAAACAGTCGGAAAGTGGTCGGAGATCACCGATTTTCGACTACTTTCCGGCGGTTTTGGCAGTCTGAAAAGCTCGAATTTTTTGGTAGTGTTTGATGTTAAAGATAGTATTATTGTTTGTCAATAAAAGTGAATATTTGGGGTCAGATTGAACACCTGATACATGAAGATGACTTAATTTGGAAATTGTATTGTTGATATGATCATCTAGAAAATGCCTGATATAAGTTTCTTGCTTATCACACGATCTTCTTAGACAACCTGGATTGATCACTGAAGCATCAGTTTGTCTTGATGCAGGGTGAGGGGAGGTTTTCATTCAGAGAGATGAAGACAAAGAACAATCGAAATTCCATTTACAGTCTACCCAAGAAAAAGCTTCAAGACTTGTGCAAGAAGTACGGTTTGTCTCCTTATAAGACAAAACCGAATCTCGTGAATTCTTTGATCAATTACTTCAAGGTAATTGTTGGCTTTGGGTTGATGACAGACGATCTTTTGTGGTGAATGAATGTGAAAATTTGGGTGAGATTGAACATATGATACATATGATGAGTTCATTATAAAATTGTATTGTGACCCGATCATCTCGAAAATGCTTGTTAAGGTTTGTTGGTTATTACATCACGTGCCCATATACCCTGGGTTGATCTTTGAAATACAAGTTTGTCATGATGCAGATTGCAGATGTAGAAACTTCCGAAGGCAATTGGTACAACCTTCAAGATTCTTCTGGCCTATGTGATGAGAAGGGTTTCAATCAAAGAGTTCGCAGTCCACCAATAAGTTTCTCCAAGAATGCATTTACTTCTGACATAAAGTCAAAGCATGTGCCTTCATTTGAGTTTTCTGTCTCATCGGAAGATGGAATCAACCTTTCAGTTGACTTGAATTCATGCCCATCAGACCGTTTTAGAAAATTGAAGAAGGAGGAGTGTGTATGTAACATTATGCAGAATAAAAAATTTCAAAGTTTCCGTCAGGAGATTCAATACCTAAATAATAGACAAATGACAAGTTCATTTCTCTGGGAAACAGATTCGGACCGTAAATCTAACAGTGGCCATGCACAAACTGTTTTGTCCCCAAGTTTGTGTGGCACTGTTGATGTTGTATGTCATACAGGAAATACAGATGATGCGGCTTTGGGATTTTCAATAGCAAAAAAATCATATGATGTAAGTTGTCTCAATTCAGAAAGGCAGAGGACTTGTTCTCCGAAGAAGCTTACGGTGCTAGCTCATCTCTCTTCGGAAACTGATTTTTCTGAGATAGAGGCATCAGAAAATGGCAATCATCATCAACATGTATCATATTCTTCTTCTTATGAAAAAGATTACCTTAGAAATTTGGTTGATGCAGCAGAGAGCCTAAGAACTCAACTACCCAACTCTTGTGAGGATAGCTGTAGAATTGACATGCCTTCATCTGCTGATGGAGGGGTAATATCATCTTAGCATAATCTGGTGTATTTTGCTATTATAGCTTCCTAGGTCATTGCTTTGCGTATGTGATTGTATGTAGCCTATCATTCCTTTGTTTTGGATTTTCTTGGTAGTGGGATGTCCAACCATAAAAATAGTTTCTGCTCTATGAATCGTTAAGTTGAGGACTATGTAAATTATATACTTATGTTTTATGTAGTTTCCTCATTACTCGTATTTGTCAACATGTTGGCAATCTGAGCATACCAGCTTTATTCGAGGCTAGTTTATTCTGTTCATTTTTGTTTTTGTAGACATGTTTCTTACTTGTGACATGACATTCATTAGTAGGGTTATATCCACTTTGATAAGCTTATTAGTGGTCTGATAATTTGTGAAAGTGATATTGATATTGGAATTGTTTATGCCTCTTAATCAGCTCTCCTTTCTCTATTCGGATCTCTCTCTCCCAAAAACAAAAAGTTGTCTTCTGTCAATGTGGAATGCAGATGCTTTGTCTGTGGGTTCGCATGGGCTACCACCAACTGAGCCATTGCGGAGCCTTTTGCTCAGATTAGTGAAATACTCAAATCAAAGATCATCAAACGAGCGCGAGACTGGAAAATCTGGAGGTTTTGGCTGCATTACCTTCAACTATGAGCAAGCTATGGGGGACGCGATAGGGAGGACAAAATGGCCCGAGACTTGACCGTAAGTCAATTGTGCGGAACAAGTCGTGGTGGTGGTGGTCTGAGTGAGGGATACCATAAGGGTGGTTGAGGCTCCAGACGTGAGGGACGTAAAGGTGATACGCTGGTGGCTACAGAGGTGGCTGTGATCCCGGAATCCGGATATAACAGCAGCGGTTATGGTGACGGCGGATCACACTACTAGCAGTGTTGCTGTGGTGGTGCCTTAAGATGGAAGGGAATTAGATAATTGGCATTGAATGTGGTTTTATTGGTTTTGATCAAATTTGTATTAGTTCTACTTTGATGTTTGTGTGACTGTCCTTTTCGACTACTATTGGCTCGACTAAGTGAAAGTTACATATTATACAGCTCTTCCATTTCTCAGCTTGATATCCTCTTTTTTCTTTGCATGTAATAACAAATTATCACTAAGCATGTAGAAATTTGTCTCCGTGATTCTCTATTATAGTTAATATGATTTGTTTCTTTCATGAAAACCTGAAATTAACATCATGATCTCTTTCTTTTCACAGGCAAGGGACATCCATGCCAACGGAATTGAAGCTTCAAAGTAATGACACTTCCTAATTAAGATGCTGTGAATTATAAATCTGATTACACAACAATGAAAATTTTGTTTTTTTGACTTGTACACATGGCAGAGAGCTTTCGAAGAAGCAGTTATCGCACAGAGGAAAGAAGAGAAAGAGGGATGATGTTAAATCTGATAATTTTCATCATTATAATGATGGGAGAATTTTGAGAAGTGCAAAGCGTCTACAAAGTCATCCCAGAAGGTCTATGCGGCTTGTCTATAAGGTTTGCATTTGCTGTTGTTGCTTTAGTGTGCTCACTAAATTGACAAAAGCAAATTAGCAAATCGAGTGAATCTGGTCCTCGAAATTCAGTAATAAGCAGAAAACTTATACTTATTATCTAACATTCTTGACTGGAAGTTGGACTAGGAAAAGGGTTAGGTACTTGAGGAGTACTGTACTGTTACTTTCTGTTACCAATTTTATGAGATGTAAAAATGAGATCCTGATCCCTTCGGGGACATCCGATAAAGTTGGAACGATACAAAGAAGATTAGCATGGCCCCTGCGCAAGGATGACACGCAGAAATCAAGAAATGGTCCAATTTTTTAGCCAAGGGTCTTTCGAAAACAACCTCCCTACCCTCTGGGGTAGGGGTAAGGTCTGCGTACACTCCACCCTCCCTAGACCCCCACTTGTGGGAACTCATTGGGTTGTTGTTGTAAAAATGAGATCCTGTCACACTGGAAAAAAAAAAACAGATCTCCTCACAACTTAGCCATTTCAATATGCCGCTCTTTAAAAAAAACAACCTTGAGAGGAATGAGACGTAGGGTGAGGTTGTATTTTACTTTTCTCCTTTGTTTTGAGGAGTAACTTTTCTACAGTAGCTAACTGGGAAAATCCTCCAACTAGTATAAAAAGAGAGATTTTCTTTGGAAGCTTGATTATTCCCTCAAGCTCTTTAAAGAGCACTTTCTGGGCTATTACCAGAAGATACTGGCTTATCCTCGTGAGTGTGTGTGTGTATAATAGATAAAATATTTTTTAATTCGCCATTTTGTGCAGTGCAGGTGGCATGGACTTCCTGAGCATTAGAGATCTCCCTATACAATATTATACTCTCAGTGCTGGTTTACAACATACATGTCTTTGTAAGTACCAAATCCTGGAATTCAGCTTTGAATAGTTGACGCGGTCAAAAAAATATGTTTCTTGTTTCATTTAACAGATGTTGTTGTCTTCCATTTCCTATTTCTGCGACATGTTAATTCAGTTCTAAATTTCTTGAAACCTTTTCTTGGATGACTACCTAAGAATAGACTTATATCATACACTTCCATTGCAACAGTTTTAGTCATGTAGATTCAAGAGTTAATTTGATAAAATAAAGAAATGAACTGAATTTTTGTTTTTGTTGTATACTCCGCTAAATTTTGTGAAATCCATTGATTTGGCACTCAAAATCTCTTTTGCTTTCTGACTGTGTGGTATGTATATCAGGCATCATCTGTAGTGCGAATACTTAAAATCATGCACTCGCGCGGTCCATCGTTTCACTTCCTAACTGCTTTGTGACATGCTGCAGGTGGTTCTTCTATTCTGTATTCAAGAGAAGATCAATTAATTGAGGTTAGACCAAGTAGTTTAGCATGCCATCTGGTTCTCATCAACTAGAATTACAAATATTGAATCTTCTCTCTGTTGTTATGCCTCATTCTTTAAAACTTTGCAAGTCTTTGCTGTTTGTTCTACCAGTTTGTGTCACTTGATTTGAACTCTGCGGCTTTAAATAAAGAGGGGAATGTAGACCTCTAATTTCATTTAGTTATATTTCATACAAGGAATTTACTTCATCGGGGTAGGGGTAAAGTTTGCGTACACACTACCCTCCCCAGACCCCACTAGTGGGATTTTATTGGGTCGTCGTTGTTGTTGTTGTCATACAAGGAATTCATTGAGCTTGATGCTTTATCACAGACTTTTTCCAACCGTTCACCCTATGCTTGTTTTCTTTGTCACAAAGGAAGATGAGTAAATTCACTTCTTCCCAAAATCATGAGGTGAGGATTACACTTGCGACTTTGATAGAACGGTTGGTCTTATGTATGTGGCAGGGCAAATTTTTTATATTATATGATGCAGTTCCATTTCCATTATTTTAAGTATTTGGATTTTCAAGGGCATATTAAATTGAAGAGAATTCATAAAGATATAGATGGTGTTCTTCAAAATTGGGTGGATGACCATATTAAGAAGGCAGAAATTGGCAATAATCATGAGAAGCGTATGATTATTCTCAAGAAATTGTCATCAGTATATGTTCTTAAGCTTTTAAACTATATATACTGTAATTTTTTTATACTAAAAAAAGTAGTCGGTGCACAAGGCATCGCGCGTTCACGCATGATCCAGGGAAGAGTTGAGCCCCCAGGGATATGATGTAGACAACCTATCTTAATGCAAGTATTAATGATTACTTTTATTGCTTGAACTTGTAACCTATAGGTAACACAAAGATAATTTTTCGTTGTTCCAAAACAGAATACCCTAATCTTTTTATACAATCAGTAAATTTTAACATGTGATAACAGGTTAGTTATCATCTTTACTAGATTATAAATTAATATTTATAAAGAGATTTACTCGTATTTACCTAATAAATTGCCAGATTGTGTGTTGGCTGATATGAGAAAGACTTAGACATGTACCTAGTAAACAGAAATTAATATCAAGACAACAACTTTGTGTATCACATTCACACTATTAATTAGTTGGATTTCAACATTATGATCACATTAAACATGCATGTATATTTGATCATTGTTTAGATTAAGCTCCCGTTTGGCCATCAATTTTGGCTTTATCTTTTCAAAAAAAATCTGAAAACATTATTATGTATTGGAAAAAGAATTCCAAAAATTTTCAATTTTCCAGTTTTTGGGTAAAAATTTCAACTTTCAAAATTTATTTTTTAGCACAACTTAAGAAGTTCTTTTTTTTTTAAGTTTCAATCAAATCTATGTCCAAACCGCTAGCTAAATGTCTTTTTAGTTTTAGGATTTAATTACAGTGTAATTCATTTCTCTAATTATTAATATGTGTAGGCAATAATTTTGGATGGAGCTGATACTACTGATGTGCAATGGACATGGTTAATGTCCTTACTGTTAAATAATCCAAACGTTATGACTTATGAGACGTGCCCAAGAGGAGATATATATATAAAATTTGGTAAAAAGAAGTGGATAAAAGAGTCTGATATTCAAGATTTAGCCTATTTACAAGCTATAATTAAAGAAGCATTGCGTTTATATCCTCCTGCACCTTTGTTAGTACCACATGAAACAGTAAAAGATTGTAAAATACTTGGTTATGATGTTCTAAAAGGTACTCGTTTGTTTGTAAATCCATGGAAGATACATCGAGATCCTCGGATTTGGTCCGACCCTGAAAAATTCGTGCTAGAGAGATTTTTGACCGACCATCAAGGTGCAGTAGAGTCAGAATTTTGAGTTTATTCCGATTGGTTCAGGAAGACGGTCGTGCCCAGGGATGAAATTTGCAACAATTGTTACACTCCTCACTTTTGCTCGTTTGCTTCAAGGTTTTGATTTTAGTACACCATCTAACATGGCAGTTGACATGAGAGAAGGCTTAGGCATTAATATGCCTGAGTCAACTACTTTGCAGGTACTTATTACCCCTCGTTTGCCTTCTATGAGGTATTGAAATAATTGGAATTCATTCAACTTAATATTTAAATTGTAATATCCTTTGGAAATCATTGTTGAAGGAACATGTGAAATGTTTATTTTGTAAATTAAATTTAGGGGAGTCTTTGTTTTTCTTTTTGGATAACACCAACTTGCACGCACCTCAATTATTCTATTGAGTACCAGTCAGAGGCGGTCCCAGGATTTGAAGGTCGGGGGTGCACTTTTGGATTGAACCAAAATCTGTTTTGTATATAGGGTTCCCACTACTGATACATCACCTATTTTCTAAAGACATATACATGTATACATCGAGTTTTTGCCGAACGTTATGGGTGCATCTCGGTATAGCATAGGCTCGCCTTTGGAGTACCTACTACCTCCTACCAGTATAAATACCAAGTAACTCTAATAAGACTTAGGTCCCAGTATAAATACCAAGTAACTCTAATAAGACTTAGGTAGATGGGTCTCTCTAGGAGTTAAACTTTGATTTTCAATGTTTTCATTCACTTCATTGACCAATATATCACACCCTTAGGTGAAAGTCTAATGTGGCTTCTTATGGTACAACAATACACTAAAGGGTTTGTTTGGTTTGAATGCGGCTTATGCAGGTATAAGTTATACGGGATTAGTTATGCTGACATTAGTTATTCTGGTATTGTTCTTTATCTGCTATTTGGTATGTTGTATTAAAAGTGACAATTGCATAATTTCTAAGAAGGAATAAGTTATCCCAGCACTAATCACCCTACCCTCTACGAGGTATAACTTATCCCTGTACTAATTTTATTCCCGGGATAACTTATACCAGGTTTGCTAACCAAACAAAGTATTAAGGTGGTATTAAGTTTTTATACCAGCACTATACCTTCTTATAACTCATACCAAACGCCCCTAAGAATTCAAATTTCTTTTCATCGCATATGATATTGGTTTGGAACAATTCAACAAAGAAAAGGTGATATTTAATTTGAGATGGAAACAGTAACAAATACTAGATATCACTGTCAAAATAGCAACTGCAATTGGGATGCAAGTAGTCCAAAAGAAAGCAATGCATTTTGGGATTTCACAATACATCTTGGGATTTCAATTACAAGGTGGGATCAGAGGCCATTATTTCAGCAGTGTATAGTACAATTCCAATATTCCATAATCCTCTCTTTCAAATCAAAAGTTTAAAAGAAGAAGAAAGGAGAAAAAGAAAGAGTGAAAACTTAGTTCAGCAATGGAAACATTAACACATATAAATGGACAAGCAAGCTTCGACAAATGGACGATAAGTAACAGCCATGGTAGAGAGGGAAGAATCCCGAACAATCACTTATAGTCTGGTAGATTTATTTTTATTTAGCAGCAGATAATATACCGGTTTGTTTCTGGTATACAAACTCTCCAGCAGTAAATGATTGGTCCTCTCCGAATTGGATACTTCTCTTGGCGAGCACATGTCCACAATATTCTACCTCTAATACAGTTGCGTCCTTGTTAAGTTCAGTAAAGATGGAGCCTACTCCTTCTCCTAGATTAATGAAAGAAGAGTTGATGAGAAATCAGGAATACAATTGGGAACTTAATCCCAAATTGCATGAATATGCATTTTATCTACACAGGCGATAAACAAATTGTACTCTAAACATATCTGGTAACAAAAAGTAGGAAGTTCATTTATATATGACTAGTTACAGAAATTAATTGATGCACCAATGCATGCTGTAATTATTACCAGAGCCACTCCTTATATATTTTCAATCATGCTAACCTCCCAGAATAGGGCGGGTGCAAATAAATTACTGGGGGAAAAACACTACTACTAGATCTGCTAATTTACAGTTTAGCAGCTGGTTTTATGATAAATGAAACTATAATGCAAGAGCATTTACACCATCTAACAGGTGTGTAGCAGGTCGCTTCATCAGCATAGGTTATTTCCAACTTTCTCTAATCGCCAAAACGCAAGAGAATTTGCAGTTCTGGAACAGTTCAAGGCATGCAAACTGAAATCATTGCTAAAAGTATTCTGTTCAATGGCACTAGAAAGATACATACTGTTTTCATTTAATGTCGAAAGGGGAACACAAAGCAATGAGAAATCCCGACATGCAACATGCAAGAAAGAAACTACTGCATATACATACGAGCAATCTGAAACAACATTTGCCACCCACAAAGATACAATTGTTGAATTGTGCGACCATGTCGTCTAAAAACTCAAGCTGTTAGAGAGAGCACACTTTTATTTACTTATGTATATCTACAATACGGCGCCTCACGTGCGGCTTGATTCTTTTTGACGAGCCAAGCACGTGGAAATTCTTTTTGATATTGGGTGGCAGTGAGACTCGAACCCAGGACCTCTGTATGGTATTTTGATACCATGTTGATTTGTGCGACCATCTCATCTAAAAGCTTAAGCTGTTAGAGAGAGCACACTTTTATTTACTTAAGTATGTCTTCAACAACATCTAAACAGAAATACATCTCTAAGCTGATTTTGACACAGCAACGAGAAGGCTTTTACGAGTGCCACTAATGCTTTTCCGAGACCAGAAAGCCTAAATTGCACCTAGAGATAAAATCAAGAAAGAAGACTTACCATGTGTGACTAACAACAAGTTCTCAGAAGGATACTTATCAGAAAGGGCTTTAACGACCTCCACATATCTAGCTCTTGCACTTTCCAATGGCTCTTGCCACTCTGGCAGCTGTAAATTCAGAAGCACATGATATCAATGATTAAAGAAAGAGCGGATCGTGCATATAAACTATGTCATAAATTAAAGCAAGAACTCATATCCTACAAAATACCTTCTGATAAACAGGTTCAACAGTGTGATCTACAGTTCCAGCAGGCAACTCAGCTTCATATTGTGAGATACTGAATTTAAAGTCCCCATCCTTGGGAGCTGCATTACTTCTTATGGCTACTAAATTCAGCATTTCACACAAACCATATTCGATAGATACCTGAGATTTTTAAAAGAAGAGATAGGTCAAATGTTATCCAGAATGAGAGTTAAGAGAAGCCATTTGATTTGAATGCTGATATTAGCAAAAATATGTGTGTATATTTCTGCACCTCTGTTTCCCCCCTGCTTCGACAAACACTCAAGTGAGTCATATCAAGTTTGCTATAAGTTCAATGACACAAAAAGTTGCATCTTCAAATCTAAGTCCTGGTATAGCTTAGCAACTATTGATCAAAGGCTCACAGCCATGGCGAAAATAGAAATAATAATGAAATTCATAAGAAGTTTCGTCACATCAAATGTGTGGAAGAAATTTCACATGATGGAAACATTTAATGATGGGATAGCTTCACTTAGTAAGTACTTCTAAATTGCCACTATGAGATTTAGCATGAAAGAGGGCAGAAGGTGCAGTCGGTTTTCTTCTGATGTACACCACTATGCTGCTAACTATACAAAATAATGTATTACAACTATGCTTTAGAGTGTATTGCATAACCTTCAGGCAAGCTTTTCCTATTTCAGGCTAAGATCCAACATGCTTGTTAATAATGAGTCTGCCTACCAAAGTACTGAACAAAGAATTCGACAATGGACATTGCAGAGTATGTAAGTTCTATTTTTGTAAGTATCTAGTAGAAAGAGTAGTTGTCAAGTACACTGTTGAAATTGGCATAGTTTGCATGTTTGATGATGTTTTATGCCTTCATTGGCATTCCTTCATCAACTTTCTTTTAAAAATTGATGTCTATCTCAGATGCTTAACAATAAGGATGAGAGGGAAAATACAGAAAATAGTATGAAACAAATTAAGACGTACGGAATAATGGTTTCAAGAAAACTTTTTTGAATTTTCAAGTGATGATAACAACACGAAAAACATAAAAGCAGCAACTTTTAAGCATACAAAATTCTTCTAAAAAACACAGCTCTTACTATTAGAAAGAATAACCATCCCAACTAATTAAGTTATATGCATGACATTGTAAAATTTATTTACACAATCAAGTCATTTATTATATAATTACAGCTAAATCTTTTGACAAACATTAAGTAGTAATATGCAATGTCAGTTCTTACTTAAGTTACATATACTAAACACCGTAAATATTTTTTTGACATTTTCAGTAAAATTTAACTTGTGTGATAACAAGTATGTTACCAATTTCACAACATTATCAGTTAATGTATACCATAAAAACTTTCCTGTAATTACCTTATTTGACCTGATTGTGTAATTAACTTATAATTGACTTGATTGCATAAATATCTTTTATATCATCAATGTACATAACTAAAACTCTCAAATAAATATAATCCTTACAAAATTTAACAAAAGTAAAGCAAAAAGAGAGAAGATTTTACTTTAATTTTGGAAGGATCGATGATGACGGATTCAGAATTAGAGGACAAGACATTGGCCTCGCAGTTATGATCCGCAACGTCACAAAGGGCACGTACAACTTCAGCAGCAGTCTGTACACATCGGAGGAACGGGGAAACGAAAACCCGATGGATCGGGAAATCCATATTGGATCGGATTTTTTGACCCGTACAAAAAGCCCGGATCTTACCGTCCTGATGCAATGGTGGATCCCACGGCCTATCCGCTTTCATAACCCATAATTCCTCAAAGTTATCCAACCTATCACCATGTCTCATTACGAGAACGTTTTGAGTCGCCATTGTTAATATAAAAGACAAGCTAAAATCCTTGACTATTTTGATTTTGTTCAGTGAAAATGAAAATGAATTTATATAGAGACGTATATTGCGGGTCAGTGTCAGTGAAATGAGAGGGAAAGTGAGAAATGGACTTTGGGACGTGGAATTTGTTGAAGTTTCCGAGAAAGTCGATAGAAAATGAAAGAGATGAGAAAAAATAAACTGCTTTAATGGCGGACAAATTGGATTTTGGTCAAAATTCCTATATTTTTTTAAATAATAAATAATAATCTACAATAACATACCTTTTTAAAATCCGGGTCTAGGGAGACCATCGCCTCAACAGAATAGATAATAATTTCAGAAAAGAAACGAAAGAAGAGATATGTAACAACAAAAGAAGCAAGAAAAGTGATAATAATATCTTAAAATAAACCAAATAAG
The DNA here is from genome assembly GCA_026770625.1 of Nicotiana glauca. Lineage (NCBI taxonomy): Eukaryota > Viridiplantae > Streptophyta > Magnoliopsida > Solanales > Solanaceae > Nicotiana > Nicotiana glauca. The sequence continues at coordinate 7,134 of MU719160.1, read as the reverse complement.
TGAAAGGGAGTGCAATAATATAATCATATGCAAAATAACCAAATAGTGTGAACACAACGTATACCACTACCAGATATAGGTAAAACTCTATCAGACTACCCGATACAAAGAGGGAAAAACTATAAACTACCCCTAGCCTACAATCTTAATGCTCGACCTCCATGCTTTCCTCTCAAGAGCCATGTCATTGGCAATCTGGAGTCGCACCATGTCTTGTCTGATCACCTCGGCCCGATTCTTCTTAGGCCGCCCTCTACCTCTTCTCGTACCTGCCAAAGCCAACCGCGAGCACCTCCTAACCGGGGAATCTATGGTTCTCCTCCGCACGTATCCAAACCACCTAAGCCTAGCTTCCCGCATCTTGTCGTCCACGGGAGCAACGCCCACCCTCTCCCTAATAACTTCATTCCTTAACTTATCCAGTTTAGTATGCCCGCACATCCATCTCAACATCCTCATCTCGGCTACTTTCATCTTCTGGATATGTGAATTCTTAACTGGCTAACACTCAGCCCCATATAACATAGCCGACCTAACCACCGCTCCGTAGAACTTACCTTTGAGTTTCGATGTACCCTCTTGTCACACAGGACTCCAGATGCTAACCGCCATTTCATCCATCCCACCCCAATACGGTGCGTGACATCCCCATCGATCTCCCCATCTCCCTGGATAATAGACCCTAGGTACTTGAAACTTTCTCTCTTGAGGATGACTTGTGAGTCGAGCCTCACCACCCCGTCCGCTTCCCCCGACACGCCGCTGAACTTACACTCCAGATATTCCGTCTTGATCCTACTCAACTTGAAACCTTTGGACTCCAGAGCCTGCCTCCACACCTCCAGTCTCGCATTAACACCGCTACGCGACTCATCGATCAAAACTATATTATCAGCGAACAACATACACCATGGCACCTCCCTTTAAATATGGTGTGTCAAGGCATCTATCATCAGAGCAAATAAGAAAGGGCTAAGCGCAGATCCTTGGTGTAACCCCATAATCACCGAAAAAAGTTCGGAGTTACCTCCCGCAGCCCTGACCCGAGTCTTAGCTCCATCATACATATCCTTTATCGATTTAATGTATGCTATCGGCACCCCTTTTACTTCCAGCCATCGCCAAAGAACGTCCCTAGGGATCCTGTCATACGCCTTTTTTAGGTCAATAAATACCATGTGCAAATTCCTCTTCCTCTCCCTGTGTTGTTCCACCAACCTCCTTATAAGGTGGATAGCTTCCGTGGTAGAACGTCCTGGCGTGAATTCGAACTGATTTTCAAAAATAGATACCGCCCTCCTCACCCTCCCTTCCACCACCCTCTCCCAAACTTTCATGGTATGACTTAACAACTTGATGCCCCTATAATTATTACAATTCTGGATATCACCTTTGTTCTTAAACAACGGAATCATCAAACTACATCTCCACTCATCTGACATCCTCTTCGTCTTGAAAATAACATTAAACAACCCACTTAGCCATTCTAAGCCCGCTCTACCCACATACCTCTAAAATTCTACTAGAATCTCGTCTGGTCCTATCGCTTTGCCCCTACTCATTTTACCTACAGCTCCCACTAAACCTTGATACGCCTACAGTACCCAAAGTCACAGTGACTCTCGGAGTGTCCCAACTCCCCTAGCACGATGTTACCTCTCCCCTCTTTATTCAGAAGTTTATGAAAGAATATTGTATTGATTGGTCTTAATTTATATTTTGTATCTATTGGTTTACTAACAACCTGTTTGGATTAGTTAATTTGAAGTAGCAGATAAGCATTATGTGTTGAACTGATTTAATATATAAGCAGTTACGTGTTTGGGTACACGTACTAAAATTGATAATAAATTGATGCAGTATTTGATAAAAAAGTGATGAGAAGCTCTTTTCTGTTAAAATAACCTTAGAACTATTTACACTAATAAGGGCTTAATTTCTTCAAAATTTTAGATTCCAAATCGATTCAAATACATAATATTCTATTCGTCATTTTTATTTTAAATACAACTGTGCTTAGATAAGATAATTTTTATGTTAATATAATTTATTTTATGATAATCATATAATCATAAATTATACTAATTAATAAATTGATAAAAAAAAATCAGTAAAAAATAAACATAAATAAGATAAAATATTTGAAGAGAAACAGTGTCTTCATCACCACAACACTTAGAAAGCCATACACCAAAAATTTGATATGTCATCATTTATTACATACAGTTTAAAGATTAATGCACATTCACATAGATACAAAAATGCAAAGGAGTAGAGAAATTATTTATCTTAAATAGTCAATGAGAATTGCAGACTTAAAGAGGCGTGGGGGAGAGGGGGTTAGGATGATAAAATACTTAAGGTAGTGAGTATCGATGTAGGAATTTGTTCTAAAAAGGAATATTTTAAGGATAGAATAGTAAAAATTTTGGTCAAACTTAAAGTGCTTATAAGCTAAAAATTCAAAAACTAGAGGTGACCAGCTTATGGCTTTTTGGTTAGAGCCCGTTTGAATTAGCTGGTTTGAAGTAACTGATAAACATTAGGTGCTGAAAAATATTTTTAAGTGCTGAAACTGATTTAATAAATAAGCAGTTACGTGTTTGGATACAAGTCTTGAAATTGATAATAAGTTGATGCAGTATTTGATAAAAATTTCTTATAAGCTTTTTTTTTGTATTAAAATGACTTAAATAATCTTAGAACCGTTTACACTTATAAGGGCGTAATTTCTTCAAAATTTTAGAATCAAAATCGATTCAAATACAAATTATTTTATTTTAAATATAACTGTGCTTAGATAAAATTATTTTTATGATAATATAATTTATTTTATGATAAGTATATAATCATAAATTATAATAATTAATAAATTGACAAAAGTTTCTTAAAAAAAAGAATAAACCTAAATATGACAAAATATTTGAAGAGAAACTAATACTGTCTTCATCACCACAACACTTAAAAAGCAATAAACCAAAAATTTGATATGTCCTCATTTATTACATACAATTCAAAAATTAATACACAATCATATATATACAAATATCCAAAGGAATAGAGAATTTTCTTGTTTAAATAATCATTGACAATTGCAACCGGGGGGGGG